>SZWC01002301.1:174529-189529 GCA_023375785.1 Penium margaritaceum | reverse complement strand
GTGAGAGATAGAGATAGAGATAGAAAGAGAGAGAGAGAGAGAGAGAGAGAGAGAGAGAGAGAGAGAGAGAGAGAGAGAGAGAGAGAGAGGGAGAGAGAGAGAGAGAGAGAGAGAGAGAGAAAGAGAGAGAGAGAGAGAGAGAGAGAGAGAGAGGGATAGAGAGAGAGAGAGAAAGAAGGAGGCAAATGGATTACAAGAGAGAAGAGAAAGGGAGGGTGGAATCGGGAAAGGGGAAGGAAGGGAAGGTCTTTTGATAGAAGGAGGTGAACAATGGAGAGATCAGGTAACACATGGAGGGGGAAAGAAATAGACGGATACTTCGTTGGAAATTTGGATGGATGGATGGAAGTTCAAGTGAAATGGGGATGGATGGGAAGGGAAGGTAGAGGTAGAAAGGAAGGAGGGAAAGAATGAACAAGGTGTGAGGACATAAAGGAGAAAGTATTTTATGGCAAGGGGGAAGAAACGAGGATAGAAAGGGTACAAGGTTTGGCGAAGTGGAAAGAGAATGAGAGAGCCAAAGTGAGATAGATTGAGATAGAGAGATAGGGATAGATATATATATATACATATAGAGAGATATATATACATATATATATACATATAGAGAGAGAGAGAGATATATATATATATATACAGAGAAAGAGATAGAGAGGTGGAGGGAGAGAGAGTAAAATAGTGTGAGAGGATGAGGGAGATTGAGCAATGGAAAGAAAGAGAGAAGAGAGGGTGAAGGTGGGAAGGGAAAGGCATGCGTGGTTGGTGAGTGACAAAGGAGAAGGGTAGTATAAAAGGTTAGGACATATGAATGGAGGGAAAAGATAAGGGGTGAAAGGATGGGTGGCCAAATTGACGAAAAGGTTGATGTATGAAGGGGAAAGAAGGAAGGTTGGAAAGGTGGATGGGAAGAGGTAGGAATGGAAAGAAAGAGTGAGGGTTGAAATATGTTAAGAGAGCGAGGAGAAGGAGTGGGAGTGGGAGAAGGATGTGGTTAAGGGGAAAGGGTTGAAGAGACAAGTGGAAGGGCGACAAGAAGTGAGAAAATGGAAGAGAACAGGTCAGGAACAAGGGAGAGGGAAGGGAATAGTGTTGGTTGGAAGTAGGGCCACGAAAGTAGGATGAGGGAAAGGGTCATTTTAAGTGGGAGAGGAGATAATGGAGGCTAAGTGAAGCACTAAGAATGCACCAAAAGGGGTTGAGGGTGCAGACGGCAAGGAAAGTAAGGCAATCCTCACAAAAGGGTGTCATGTTCCAATAAGCATGGTGTGTAAATTGGGATGCTGTACGCCCATAGACATCGTGCACCAATGATGGCGATTCCAACACGTGTTTTTCACCAATGGGGACGTCGCCCACGAATGGGAGTCATGCACCAATAGGCATTCCATTCCAAATTGCGTCGCATGCCAACAACAACATGATGTACGAAATGGGAGAAGCGTGTCAAGAGATCCAAAATAAACCATGAGGATAGGATTATGAGAGAAATAGGTCCAATTCATCGATGTAGACTGATTCAGACAACAGTGGCACTCGGCTAGGAAGGGAGCACTACAAACACATGAAAAGAGAATGAGGTGAGCAGTCACAATGCGACCAAAGAGGAATGGTGCCTACGAGTTACATTCAGGACGAGAGGTACCCTAGTGACTTGTTCTGAAAAACAATATAAAATTTGTATTTACACATGAAGGTCCAAATTGGTGGCCTGATGCTATGATGAAGAGGGTAAAATGTTTAGCTCAATGAGTTAGACCAACTAGGAGTACATGGGCATACACATGCATGTGTTGGGGAAAATGTAGTCAGTAAAAATCTAAGGTGGTGCCTGTTGAGTGATGTGATTACTGCGCTGGTGTTAAGCTCCGAGTAGGCGCAGATGGCACGGCATTTGGAGCACTATACGGAAAGTTATGAATTTTACGATGAATTCCTGGGTCCACGTCTACTGGGAATTCCCTCCTGTGCAGGCCAAATAAAATATGGCAACCAGCCCTGAAGCAGTCTTAAGGGCCTAGTCTGTAACATAGTGTGCTGGCATGCGCAAGAGGGTTGCGCATGCCTCTAGTTAGCTCTAGCAGGGAGGGGAGCTGCCTACTACACAGCACTGCATAGCTGCCTAGGTCAGGGAATCCTCCAACTGACTGGACAGGAATCATGCACCTTGAGCATGAGGCCTACACTGCATCATCAACCACATGCATAAAGACTGAGCCCTTCAACCTACATGGGCCAATCTAGAACAAGCTTCAGGAGCCACCTGATCGGTGGATTGGATGCAACAGCATGGCAAGATCAACGGCCATCAGAGAAAAGCCTGTAGAGCAAGCAACCTCCTAAGGAAGCTGCACCTGAACACCTGATGAAACTTCCTCAACAAGGAAGCTTCTCCCTAAACCTGCAGGGATTCTAGTAACAACTCCAACCTATAGGAAGCTTCTCCTGGAAGGAAGCTTCCCCAAGAGGCAGTAGACCTAAACCACCTAAAGGAAGCTTCTCCTTCAGGTGGTCAACTTGCCAAGACCTCGAGTATAAAAGGGGAAGCTCCTCCGAAGTCAAAATCATCTCAACATCTCAGTTTTGTGCAAGCACTCAACCCTGCTCAAGCCTCTGACTCTGGAGCCCAGACCAAGACTCTGCTAAAGATCCCTCCAAGGCCTCTCTAAGCCCGGTAAGGCCTGGGAGCCTGGGTGGAAGCTGCCCTGGAGGCCAGTCAACCTGGAGAATGCGCCAAGACCCTTACCACGACGGCCTAGAGGGCCTAACAAGGCGTTGCCCTTCTGTGGGCCAAGTGCTGTGCTAGCCTAGCTTGCCTAGGATATTCCATGTATCATACTTATACTTTGTAACAATCAAGATTTCAGTCCAGATTCGCAACCCTTGCCCTGCTATTGTACATGCTGCACTGCTGATCACCCAAAGATCCTATCAGCAAGGGTCCTAGCCCTTGCTACCTGTCTCACAAAATCAACATGGTGTCAAAGCTCTAGGTGGTGCTCTTAGCAGTTTGTAGCAGTAGTAGCAGCAGACTACGTAAGTGGTGGAGACGTTCTCCACCCGCCCTGTATAAGTGCTAAGCCAGAGGCAGAGGTGACGCCACTTCACGCGTGTGAGCGGCGTTCCACCTGCACAGAAGCACGAGCAACATGGAAGAGGAGAACGCTCAGTTATCTTCTCCTGCACTTGATGACCAATCCGTTTTGCATGGCATGGGCCAAGAGCAGGGGCGCCATGTTGCAGACCACACACAACGCCAAGCTATAGAGGCGCAACACTTGGTGGAGAAGGCGCAACGTATGGTCCAACAAGAAGCCGTAGCACGTCAAGCTCTAGAGCAAAAAAGGGAGGCGCTGAGGCAGCAGATTGCCGCCCAAGAGCTCCTACGTCAACAGTAGCAGCTTACCCATGCAGCTCAAGCATCGTAGACGTAGCAGCTACAACAGTCACATGCGGCTCAAGCAACGCAAATTGCACAAATTCAGCAGCAGCTGGCATGGGCTCAGCAACAGCAGCTTCAACAGCTACAGCTTCAGCAAAAGCACCAACAGTAGCAGAAGATGCAGTGGCAACTTGGTTCACAAGGATTGTCTGCACATCTGCCTCAAGTGAGCCCTCCCATAGTCGTGCAACCAGCCATGTCTCCACAAGTGCAGCCGGTAGCATCACCACAAGGAGGCATGCCACAGCCGTTTGTGGCTCAACAGCCACAACTAGCTCCGATGTTGCCACCCATTGCACATCATCAGCAGATGAACCAAGCACTAGGACCGCAACCATCTGCGGCACAACCAGCACCAGTTCATGCAAGAGCAGCAGTACAACCACAAGGGCCGCAGCCAATGGCACAAGGCTTTGTGCCACTCCCACATGTGGCAGGACAAGGCAAAGTGTACCAAGGCCTGGAGGACGGTGTGCCTCAAGGTGTAGCCTCACTACATTTACACAAGCTGAAGGTTGACAAATTTGATGGCAATAACTTCCCACACAGGGCGCACAAGTTCAAACAAGCGGCCCAGATACATGGCATCTGGATGTTCTACAACGGCTACTACACGCCTCCGCCTTCAGGGTCGCTGTTTAGCGTGGTGGCTGAGTATAACTACTTCACCAGAGCAGCCTTTATGGTGCTGGACAACCATCTGACTCCTCGCATCCAGCAAGCCATACGGATGTACGAGGAGACTGCTGCGCTAGCTCGCCAGGCTTGGTCATACGTGCTACGGACCTATAGGTCTGGCGATTCAACCTTCATATCTCACCTCCTGACGAAATTGTCGCACATCAACCTCAATGGCTTTGACAATATCGAATCCTACATCAACAAAGCGAAGTCACTTTACCATCAGCTTGTAGTGACAGACGCTCCTGTCTTTGAGCCTGTGTTCGTGACCTTTCTCCTCAACGGTTTAAGTGGGCACTAGGACGACGTTCAGAAGGTACCCAAGTTTGAGCATGAAGCAGAGCTCACAGAATCATACGTTTGTAAGATGCTTCTGACAGAGCAATATGACCGGCAGCTCACAAGAGTAAAGGAGAGAATCCTGAGCAATGCAACTTACCAAGGTGTGAGTGCTGTTGTGTCCAATGCTTAGCCCTCGCGAAACAGCCAGTCCACAAGGAACTCTGCATCCACTCAGTTGTCCGCCCACTGTGAACCAAATGCTAGCACCTGAAGTGCACGGGGCCAGAATGCAGGGTCACGTCCTGTAGTGGAGTGCCATTATTGCAAGAAGATTGGGCACATGAAGCGGGAGTGCAGGAAAAGGATGTGGGATGAGGAACAAGCCCAACGTCAGCAACGTTACAAAGCAAAATACTCAAGAGGAAAGGGGGAGAAGAAGGCAGCTGGCTGTAAGGTGAAACAACCTGAGAGAGGTATGAACAAAGAGGCAGGGAAGCAGGATGGAGGCAAAGAGAAGCAATTTGACCACACAGGATCTGTCTTCCAGCTCTCAACCAAGAAGAGTGATGAGCTGGTACGCCCCACCTACGTGTGGTACCTTGACAATGGGTGCACTTCACATATCACCCATGACAAGGCCTTCCTCCACGAGCTGGAACGCTGCTCCAAATGCTTTATCACTGTTGCGAATAAGCGGCAAGTGCCTGTTTTGGGCGAAGATCACGGTGAACCTCCTGTCACTGAGGCAGCTGATGAAGAGGGGCGCGCGAATCGTCAGTAACAAACAGCATGTGACCCTTCAGAGCCGTGAAGGCGAGACCTTCGTTATAGGTCGCCTTCTTCCACACGGCATGATTGAGCTAGACTTTGCAGCACCAGCTCCAACAAAAGGGCTACGTACGCCCTTTGTAGTAGCTAGTCTCCACGAGGTTTCTGGCGTAGACCGTAGTTTGTGGTACAAACGGCTCGGCCATATCAGCAATCAAATGGTACAGACAATGCTGAAGCATAACCAGGTCAACGGTCTTGATATCAAAGAAAGCGGCAGTAAGGATGCAGCAGAACCTTGTGAAGATTGCGTGCGGGCCAAACTACCATGACAGATGTTTCCTCTTGCTACGAAGTGCAACGTCTGTTAGAAGCTGAAACTGGTCCACACCAAAATTTGTGGACCTTTACCAGCGGCCATAGTCTACAGAGGGCATCGCTTCACTCTGCTCTTCGTTGAGGATGCCACAAGGATGGTTTGGAGTTATCCATTCCAAACAAGAGATGAAGCCCCAGCATGCTTCTTCAAGTGGCTCGCGATGGTCGAGAGGCAAAGCAATAGAAAACTACAGGTTCTATGCTTAGATGGTGCTGGCGAGTACACCAGCACAGGGTTTGCCACTCAACTGGAGGATCTTAGCATCGTGCAATAGTTCTCTACGCCCTACACTCCACAACAGAATGGCGTGGAGGAGAGAGGAAACCACAATGTAAGAGAAGCTGAAGTCGATGCTGCTTGGTGCGCAGCTCGACAACTCTTGGTGGCCATTTGCACTCCGGCAAGCAGTGTGGGTGCGCAACCGCGTGCCACACGTCTCGCTACCGAGCATGACACCCTTCCAGGCATGGCACGATGACAAACCTAACATCTCCATGCTACACACCTTTGGTTGCATGGTCCTGCTCCATGTTCCAAAGGAACGTCGGCGAAAACTAGAAGACAAAGCAACATGGGGATCTTCCTTAGACAAAGCCCTAACATGAAGGGATGGGAGTTCTACGACATAGACTCCCATCCCATCATCACCTGTAGAGATGCTATCTTCTTTGCGAACCTGACGCGCTCTTCTTGGGAGACTAAGCAGACTAGTGAGCCCGCTCTACTCCAGAATTTCCACAACTCTTACGTGGAGACGCTAGATGAGGGGGAAGCCGACATAGTGCCACTCACCCTTCTTGAACAGGAGAATATGGATGAGCAGCCGGTGGCCCCGCGTGTGACCCTCGACACTCACCAGGACAAACGCATCAACACTGACCATGAGGCGCTCATAGTACCTCATGACAAAACTAAGGCCGTGGGAGTGTAGAATGGTGCGCATGTGGCGGGGAAACCACAGGATGAAGCTACCCGGCATCCGGGGCGCCTCACGTGCCTCCTGCGACAGCAGTTACAACAAGAAGAAAAGCAGGAGATTAATGAAGCAAATCTGGCTATCACGGCCTGCTCCATCTACAAAGAGGTGGATGATGTCCTGACGGAATTCACCGCAACGCACCTCGCAGCTCTCGTCTCATCAAGCAAGTTTCCGCCTGAGCCCAAGACTCCGAAAGAAGCTCTGCAAGGCAAGCATGCTACATAGTGGAAGGCAGCACTTGACGTAGAGTACCATAGTCTCATGGATCAGGGGACTTGGGTGCTTACAGAGCTTCCATCCGGCTCTTGCCCTGTGGGGGTGAAGTGGATGTTTCGCGTCAAGAGAAAACCCAACAGGAGCATTGACAAGTTCAAGGCTCGCCTTGTGGCAAAGGGGTTTAAGCAACTTGAGGGGAAAGGCTTTTTCAACACCTGTGCTCCCGTGAGATGCTACACCACTGCCCGCATCATGCTGGCAGTTGCAACAGTGATGCACTACGAGGTGCAACAGCTTGACGTAGAAAATGCTTTTCTACATGGTGAGATGGATACGAATTTCTACATGAAGCAACCAGAAGGTTACGACGAGAGTTATAGAGTGTGCAAGCTGGTGAAGAGTTTGTACGGACTGAAGCAAAGCCCCCTACTTAGGTACAAGAAGCTACAAGCAGTGTTGGAGTCTCTCGACTTTGAGCCTTCATCATACGACGGCTGCCTCTTCCTACATTTGCCATCACCAGACACAAAACCAGACTGCTATGTGCTGGTTTACGTTGACGACATTCTCATCATAGGTCCGTCGGCAAAATTCATCAAAACCATAGCGACGGCCATGGCGAAATAAATCAATGTGACACTCATGCCCAACTTTGGGTTCTACCTAGGCATGAACATCGAACGTGACCGTGAAGCGCATATGCATCACCTGAGCAAGCAGACATACGCTCGTTAAGTTTGTGAGCAATTCAACGTTTCTGATCATCATGTCCCAACACCTCTGTCACAATAGCAACTGACACATCAGGGACGGAGGGGGAGGAGCGAGACTGACTACCGCAATAGAGTCGGCTCACTGATACGCTAGAAGTTGCACACGGCCAGATTTGCAGCTTTTCGTAAGCAACTTGCGACATGGCAACAAGACGTGTATAGAGGGAGCATGCAAGGAGCTACACAGAGCTCGGGGCTACCTCAAAAGCAAATAAGACACAAATCTGCTCATTTGAACGACTGACAGCCTCGACCTCGAGTGCTACGTCAACGCCGATTTTGGGGGCACAGAGGAAGATTGTTGAAGCACCACAGGTTTTGTGTGCCTGCTTGGTGGAGCATCAGTTTCCTGGACCAGCAAGCGACAGAACCTCATCACACTCAGCTCCGCAGAAGCTGAGTATGTGGCAGCTACTACATCAGAACAGGAGGTCACGTATCTCCGCAACCTCCTAGAGGACATCGGATTCGCTCAAACACAGCCAACAAAATTTTTTGTCAGCAACAAGTCTGCAATTAACCTCGCAAGCGCGACAAAAGTTCAGGTTCGAACGAAGCACATCAACATTCGTGGGCACTGGATCCGTTCAAAGGTCAAAGACAGCATGATCCAACTCGTGCATATGTGAGGCACAAAGCAAACATCCAACTTTTTGATGCAAAAGCGTCCCGAAGGATGTTTTCGACAGGTGTGCTAGGCAGTGTGGTCTCACCTTCAACGCCCTGTTGTAGTATGTGCGGAAGCGGCCAGTCGTGGACGGGATGCGAAAGTCAAACACGCGAAGCTCCGCCATGGCGCAAGCTTGGATTATGCACACAAATATTGCATGCTTCATGGTGAAAGTAATAGAAACAGTGGCCGGCACAGGAAATGCCAGGGCAGGGCATCGGCGGGCTCCACGTGTGAGCGGATTTGCTCACGCAACACCTCATAGACCGGCACATTCTTTAGCTGCACATGGGCGCTCTACAAGTCGCCGCAGTTATCATGGACCGCAGAAAGGTGCGGGGCGATTTGCAAAATTGACTACGAAAGGTACCTCTTTGGAGGAACCAGAAATTTTCAGCGAGCTTCAGCTTATCGTCACAGCGTCAAAAGCATCGCAGCAGATTTTTCAAGCTAGAGAAGGGCAACAGTCTGATTTACAGATTTTTACAACTAAGCCTTTGCTGCCATCAACAACAGTTTCTGTCGAAGGATCTGCCGGCAAAGCAGAATCTCTAACTGCTACAGCAGGACCTGTCGTAACTAAATCCAACTGCGGCGCAGTTAAAAACGGTCGAGACCAGAATCTTGACCTCTGAGGAAAAAGACAAAAAAAGCTTGCCGCGCATGTGCAAGCAGCCAAAGCAGCAAATGCTGCTTGCGCACTAGCGTAGCTTCAGGTTCGGAACAGCCGCGACAAATGGGAGGTGAAAGCGAGCGAGCAGCCGAGAAAGAAAAGGAAAAGAAAAGAAAGCGACTGAGCGAGCAAGCAGGCGCTTGCTTGCAATCCTCGATGCTGAAGTCAGCATGCGAGGGGGAGCAAAGTGAGGGCCCGCTTACTCGGCGCGGCCAGCGTGCGAGCGCAACTTCAACTATTCGCGGTGGTGGACATGAAAAAACACGCGACGGACACGACATGGCGCAAGCGAGTGAAGCGAGCTGCGCACAGTGTCTCCTAGACTTTGCAGCAACAACAGCCTCAATAGCAGGCTAATGTCCGACACACGCAGCCAGTGTGGAGCAGAACAAGGCCTTTCCTCCTCGCGCAAAAACAAAGACGCGCCCCAGATTTGGTGGAAAAAAGCGCGAACGACCACCGCGGACAAATTCAGCAAGAACGTCCGTTTTCACTCGACAAGCAGCAGACAGTTTAGACTTAAAGGGGTCTTCCAGCATGAAATCAACATTAATACGGCTGTTGCTGTTACAAGTAAGCTGCTCACGACTGAAAATGACCTAGACGCCCTCCGGACTGAGCCAATGGTCTTTTGTACAGCTCTTCCGGTTAGAATGTCAACAGGTGATTCAGAAATCTTTTTTTGAAAGATTCTCTACCTAAAAAACAGCAGGAATGTTGGAGGAAGGAGCACGGGGGCCAAGGCTATCATGCAGAACCTTGTCGCCAGGAGCAACATGAGGAGTTGCTTCAGCATGAGGCAAGCGATGATTTTCTAGAGTGGCCCGAACTCGACCCGAAATTTTTTGGGTATGATAGCTTGCAGAATTCACTCACTGAAAGCCCAACAATAGGTCAGGAAGTGACCCAAGCTTCAATTCAAGAGGAAATGCTTTCTTCCTTGGGTGTAGAAGCACATATCGACAATTTTCCGGATTTCCCATTTAACGAGGAGGATACTCGGCTCCATTTCCTCGACAAAGATTTCTAGGAGTCATTGTAGGAATTTTTCTGGAGCACGCAGGAGTGAAACGGTACATATCACCAACGCACTAATCGAGGGGGAGTGTTGGGTGGTGCGATTTTTGTGTTGGTGTTAAGCTCCGAGCAGGCGCAAAAGACACAGCATTCGGAGCACTATACGGAAAGTTACAAATTTTACGATGAATTGTCGGGTCCACGTCTACTGGGAATTCACTCCTGTGCAGGCCAGATAAAATCTGGCAACCAGCCCTGAAGCAGTCTAATGGGCCTAGTCTGTAACATAGTGTGCTGGCATGTGCAAGAGGGTTGCGCAAGCCTCTAGTTTGCTCTAGCAGGAAGGGGAGCTGCCTACTACGCAGCACTACATAGCTGCCTTGGTCAGGGAATCCTCTAGCTGACTGGACAGGAATCATGCACCTTGAGCATGAGGCCTACACTACATCATCATTCACATGCATAGAGCCTAGGCCCTTCAACCTACATGGGCCAGTCTAGAACAAGCTTCACGAGCCACCTGATTGACAGATCTTATGCAACAGCATGGCAAGATCAATGGCGGTCAGAGAAAAGCCTGCACAACAAGCAACCTCCTAAGGAAGCTGCACCTGAACACCTGATGAAGCTTCCTCAACAAGGAAACCTTCTCTCTACACCTGTAGGGATGCCAAAAACAACTCTGACCTACAGGAAGCTTCTCCTAGAGGGAAGCCTCCCCAAGAGGTAGCAGACCTAAACCATTTGAAGAAAGCTTCTCCTTCAGGTGGTCAACTTGCCAGGACCTCAGGTATAAAAGGGGAAGCTCCTCCCAGTTCAAAATCATCTAAGCATCTCAGTTTTCTGCAAGCACTCAGCCTTGCTCAAGCCTCTGACTCTGGAGCCCAGACCAAGACTCTTCTAGAGATCCCTCCAAGGCCCCTGTAAGCCTGACAAGGCCTGCTAGCCTAGGTGGAGGCTGCTTTGGAGGCCAGTCAACCTGGAGACTATGCCAAACCATTGCCACGTCGGCCTGGAAGGCCTAGCAAGGCGTTGTCCCCTTGTGGGCCTGCAGTTGTGCTAGCCTAGCTTGCCTAGGATTTTCCATGTACCATAGTTTTACTTTGTAACAATCAAGATTTCAGTCCAGATTCCCAACCCTTTCCCTGCTATTGTACATGCTGCACTGCTGATTACCCAAAGATCCTATCAGCAAGGGTCCTAGCCCTTGCTGCCTGTCTCAAAAAATCAAGAGTGCCCTTCCTCATTATTTTGTGGATGCGACAATCCCCATCACTAACTAGCTAAAAAACTATTCTTACCATAGTGTCAAAACATAACATGAAAAGGTAATAATACTGCTCAAATGGTGGTTCGTTGTACATGCTTAAGAACGAAAAAAAAACCAACATCCATCGTGTGTCATCCAAAGCAAAGGACACAATATTTCATGGAATAAAATCAATAATTTTATCTTCTTAAAATGAACATTAAATCTCATAAAGTGGAAATTTTTATATAAAACAGTATCAACATATTTGTATCTGGTTTTTCACGGATACATGTTTACCGTCGCCTCTTTGAAAACAAATTTCATGCATGGTGATTGATATCATTTGGAAAGGGTCAATCATTACGCCTATAAAGTGGACTAGCGATTTGTCTTGTCCTTCATGAAGATTTCCTTTAAACAAAACTTGTTAGAATTTGTTAGGTAAGGGAGCCTCAAGTGATAATTCCAAAAACGAAAAACCACATATTTCAGTACAAAGAGAGTGAAACCATGAGAATTAAACCCGTTTTCAATGATGTTCTGTTAAAAGTAGTTCTTGAGGCACTCGCATTATTTATGTGCATGGATCAGGTTTTTGTGTTTTAAAATGTGATTTCTCCTTCTTATTAACATTTTTTATTCAGTTGTGCACAAAATTCAATTATCAAGACTTCATAAAACAAAAACACAATCTGTGAATCATCATTGATGACAGAAGTACCACAGTTCCTTGAAAGAAGTTTTTGATACATTCCTGATATTTATCTTTGTGTACCATGCATCTCCTATTCCAAATGCTCAAAGTTTTCTTTGGTAGTAAGTTATGAGATAAATTTTGTTTAACTAAACACTTGAAGTAATGCTAGTTCTCCTATCTCTATCTCTAATACCCCCTCATTTCTCTCCCCATCTCTTTATCCCTATCCCTGTTTCTCTTTCCCTCTCTCTCTCTCATTGTATCTCTCTATATCTCTCTTTATCTTTCTCTCTCTCTCTCTCCTTCTTCCCTCTCCTTTTCTATCATTCTTTCTCTCTGTATCTCTTTATCTTTCTCTTTCCATCTCTCTCTCTCTCTCTCTCTCTCTCTTTATCTCTCTCTCTCTTTTTCTCGCTCTCTCTCTTTCTCCCTCTCTGCCTCCACTCCTGTTTTCATGTTTGTCTGTATTGATGTACACATGTATCCATCTCTTTATCTCCATATAGTTCTCTCCACTTTCTGTCTCTTATATCTATTTCTATCTTTACCTCTATTTATTTTTTCTCTCCTTATCACTCCGTATCTCTCTCGCCTCGCCTTTCTCGTTGTCTTTTTTACACACCCTCTCTCCCTCTTTCCCTCTCTATCCATTTCTCTCTCTCTCTCTCTCTCTCTCTCTCTCTCTCTCTCTCTCTCTTTCTCTGTATGCCTCTTACCCCTCTTTATCTTTCTGTCTTCATGTACATTATCTAAGATTTCCCTTAAAACTGCATGATCATGTGGATTGAACAGCCTACAATAAGAAATAGCCATCATATATACGTTCGCTTCATTTAAGAGAACCTAAGAATATGTAAAAGAGACGAAAAAACACTACATGATTGGTTTTTTCCGGTGATGGTTAAGGAGAAACGTGGTTCACGTTCTTGCACTAGGTTTCCAAATAATACAAGTTTTTCATACGTGGCTCCCTTTTTCATAGTGTTATGATTGTTTCTGGAGATGTTCTTAGCAATGTTACATTTGTTGGTTTGGTTTGTTGGGGAGAGTATCTTCACATATCCTTTGGAGTTGTTTTTGCTCATGGGACTTGACATCTTGATTGATCATGAAGGTCACATGAGTGAATCAGAGTTGGAAGCGTCCAACGTTATGATGGCAGATTTTTCCACCACTTTCAAGGCATTACTGTTGCTTGCGTAAAATTGATTTGATGCGTGTCTTTGTTTGTGGCCAAAAGTGTTTAGTATCATTTCCTGATGCTTAAGGGGTGGTTTTGTGTATGTTGTAGCTGGCACGGGAGAGTATGCCTTCTATTGTTGGCTTGCCGTTTTTTTGACATAAGTCGTTCGATTTTCTAGTTCATCGAATTATTCTTTTGCATGTTGGTTTCGGGAGACTAGATCCGCATTTGTTGAAGGGGAGAATTTCAGGCCTCTGTATTGTGGCATTTTGGAGAGCTGCAAACGTTAGTAATACCCAAAATCATCAAATGTAATGAGGGGTTTTTCAGAATCATTATTCTGGAGTTTAGTGAGCTCAAACTCGCGTAGATCGCGAAAATACCTTTAGTCAATATGGCTATCGATGGTGAAATTTTTTCACCAGTAAGTTGCGCAGTTCTTCTGCTGGAGGAAGGGGGAATGCTTATTCTCCGTGTAAAAATGTTTCTGCGTAGAGAGATTGCGACCTTAACGACGCCAGCGGTGGGATGGAACGCTATGAATCCTTCCCGAACGGCCCTCAAAGGTAGAGTCAGATCCAACAGGAAAGATGCACAGTGAAGACTTAATCCACGCGCAGTAACCGGAACATGTGTGCATACACGCGCGCTAACAAATAGAACGTCCTATACGCGTAGTAAATCAGCCGCAAGCGGTCACTTCTCCGCGCTGGAGACTAAGGGCCCGCGCGCGTACATGAAGTCTTCAGAAGGGAAATCATGAAGAACGTGCGCATAAGTTGCTAGTGAGAGAATACACAACATTTTCTACAGGTTCGAAACCGTTTCACAATCCAACTATACGGAGGAAAGAAGTTCGCATACGAAAGCAAATGGCAAAGCCGCCAGCACATCCGAACATTGATCGTCTAAGAAGCCATGGGTAAAATGCGAAAGTGTCTAGGACAATAAACTCACAACCTTTTGGAGGGCAATGCGTTAAAATGATAAAAATAATGAAAAATGGGTCAAAAGGTGAGAACTGTGCAAATAAAATCCAGAGAACAGATAAATGGACTTACCTTCATCATTTTATGACACGAATCGGATGAAATCAAGAACAAATATATGAAAATTTGACTAAAGGAAGGAAAAATTGACATACAAGTGAAAACCTTAGAATCAAAGAAAACTAAGGTGAAACAAATTAATAGAAGACAAACGCACATGGGTTATTTTGAAACAATTTCTACATTTTTCAAAAAAATATAAGAGAAGAATAATTCCATTACAAAATTGTTGAGATAGAAACATCTTCCTACCTAATTAAGAATGAATTTGTAAAAACTCGTATAAAAATTCATGAGTGAATAAATAAATATGGAAATATTTAAAAATACGAAGATAAATTCATACATATAATAATACTAATATTGATATGTAAATGCATCAATATGAAGATATATATTTCGAAAATGTATACACATATTTGATATATATCTTAATAAAAATAAAAATATGGATATGGATATAGATTTAAACATAAATATAGGCACATGTAGATGTACATATCCATATAGGTATGGTTCAATATGGTATGTGTATACATATACATATTGATATAGATACAAATATAAATAAAGATATAGTTTTAGATAT
Organism: Penium margaritaceum; assembly: GCA_023375785.1. Classification (NCBI taxonomy): domain Eukaryota; kingdom Viridiplantae; phylum Streptophyta; class Zygnematophyceae; order Desmidiales; family Peniaceae; genus Penium; species Penium margaritaceum. The sequence continues at coordinate 174,882 of SZWC01002301.1, read as the reverse complement.
ATATAGAATACATAGATATAGATATAGATACAAATATAGATATAGACATAGATAGAGATATAGATATAGATATTGATATAGATATATATAGATACAGATTTAAATATAGATATAGATATTGATATAGATATAGATAGAGATATAGATATAGATATAGATATAGATGTAGATATAGTTATAGATATAGATATAGATATAGATATAGATATAGATATAGATATAGATATAGATATAGATATAGATATAGATATAGATATAGACATAGATATAGATATAGATATAGATATAGATGTAGATATAGATATAGATATAGATATAGATAAAGATATAGATATAGATATAGATATAGATAT
>SZWC01002301.1:143455-158694 GCA_023375785.1 Penium margaritaceum | reverse complement strand
CCGAGCTACGTCATCTTCTGGCGCTTCGCTTACAGGGAGGTGCGAGTGTGTTGTCATCGTCGAGTGGGTCACAGACTGCTTGTTCGTTCGCCTTCGTGACTCGTGATGATACGTGTGGGGGAGCACAGTCCGCATGTGATGAGGATGGGNNGACCTCCTGGATGATGAGCCATTCATGCCAGGCATGACAGACGATTCCCCGGATCATGACATCCGGGTCCTTCAGGAGCGCCTCCGTCAGCTGCAGACGGGCACCAGATCTCCTGTGGTGCCTACGGTGCGACCGTCACCTGACTATCCCGGTGACTATCCCCTTCCAGGTTTCTTCCCTGACTCTCGCCCTCCTCAGCCTGCGGCTGCTCTTCCCACGGAGCGGCAGCCAAAGGAATTTGAGGCACCACCCCCACGGTACATCATCGAGGATGGGTTTGACTACTGGGAGATCCTGTTTCAGGTGTGGGCCACCTCCGAGGGAGTTTGGCCGTACTACCACAGCCCATACCAGACTACAGACCCAGCACAGGTGTCGACAGCTGCTCGGGCCATGCGAGGACTTCTTTACGCTATGCCACGCGAGACTGTCGTCGACTTCCGCCCCTTCCTTGGCGAGGCTGGCACAGGCACCGGAGCTGATCCTCGTGGAGGCTGGGATCTGGCGCTGTCCCTACTGGCCGCAGAGACGCACGCCACGCGTGCGTCCCACATCCGCGCTTTCCATTCGCTTCGTCAGGGACCAGCGGAGCCTGCGGCGGATTACTGGCGACGCGCCATGCGTATTTACACGCGCCTGGGTACCTCAGGGGGCACACAGCTGTGGGCACTCCGGGCGATCATGCTCGGAGTTCGCCTGGAGTACACCGACATCTTCGACCGGTACAGCGACGCCGTTCTCGAGCCCTTCTCGGCCTCCATGCAGCTGCTCCCTTGGGCGCATCAGCTGTTCCTCCAGGTGACGTCGACCCGCGAGGCTGCAGTAGCACATCAGGAGACGTCCCTCGCTGCAGCAGTCCTCGCCTCACCACCATCTTCCATCCTGCAGTCACCCTCATCCACCTCCACCACGACCTCATCTTCCTCTTCCTCCTCGACCCCGTCTACACCCACGCAGACGCAGGGCGTCGCAGCAGCCGCCCAGGGGAAGAAGAAGAACAGGAAGCGCGGATCGGGCCAGCAGCAGTCGTCATCCAGTGGTAGCAGTGGGCGTTCCGTCCACTGCTACAACTGTGGAGGTGCCCATCGCTACACCGAGTGCCAGCAGCCGCTTGACTGGGGGCGCATCACCCGCGGACTTCAGGCGGCCCATGCTGCTCGTACCGCGCCCGGGACGTCGTCCGCACACTCCTCGGGACGCGCGGCGACTACGACTGCAGCTGTTCCTGCGTCCTCGCCAGCGAGCAGCAGTGATCCAGACCCACGTGACCGCACCATCGCCGAGCTACGTCATCTTCTGGCGCTTCGCTTACAGGGAGGTGCGAGTGTGTTGTCATCGNCGTGCCTGCACTCTGATGGGTCTCTCTGTTGAGCACACTGCTGATTCGGCGACTGTGACTGCTTCTGACACCCGTAGCATTGTTCTGCGTGCTTCAGTCGTTGATGACCTGTACCGCATTGCTCGGCCATCCTCCCCTCGCTCCCCTACGTCCTCTGGTCGCGTTTTTGTCACTGGTGTTCTGTCCCCAGACCACCAGAGGTTGCTTCACCGCCGTCTGTGTCACGTGGGCTCCGACACTGTGTCAAAGCTCATCCGGACACAGCCCGCTCTTGGTCTTGACGTGGCTTCTTTCGAGAAGCCACCCAAGACCGACTGCCTTTTTTGCGCTCAGGGTAAGATGCACCGGTGCACTTACCCTGATTCGCGTTCACGAGCACTCCGGCCCCTCGAGTTGGTCCACTCGGACCTGCTTGGTCCTCTCCCGGTTGAGTCCGTGTCCGAGAGGGGCCGATATGTTCTGACACTGACTGATGACTTCACGCGGATGCGGTGGGTCTACAGTCTGCGTCAAAAGAGCGACGCCGCCCTTGCGGTTCGGCTCTGGCTCGTGATGGCTGAGCGTCAGTCTCACCACACGCTACACACCTTCCAATCGGATCGCGGTGGCGAGTTCCTCGGTGAGATGGATGCTTTCTTTGCTGAGCACGGCATTTTTCACCAGGTCTCCGCTCCTGCCACGCCACAGCAGAACGGTGTCTCTGAGCGCTGGAACCGCACCATGGAGGATGCGGTCCGCGCCATGCGGTCTGAGTGCGGTCTTCCGGAGTCCTTTGCCTTCGAGGGTTTCTCCTACATGACCTGGGTCTGGAACCGCCTCCCGCATGGTCCGCTTCCGGACCATATTACACCGTACGAGCCCTGGTTTGGCCACCGTGCTGATCTTCGCCTCACTCGCGTCTGGGGTTCCCTGGCCTCCGTGTGGTACACCGAGGACCAGCAGGGGTCCAAGGTCTCCCCTCGGGGTCGCTTGTGTGCCTTCATCGGCATCTCCCCGCGGTCGAAGGCCTGGTGCTTCTTGGACCCCACTCGACGTCGTGTCATAGAGTCTCGGGACGCGCTGTTTTTTGAGTCACTCACTTACCGTGATCTGACTTCCATCACAGCCCTCTCTGCCGCCCACGTCCCTTCCTGTGAGGGTTCTCGGNCGCTTCCGGACCATATTACACCGTACGAGCTCTGGTTTGGCCACCGTGCTGATCTTCGCCTCACTCGCGTCTGGGGTTCCCTGGCCTCCGTGTGGTACACCGAGGACCAGCAGGGGTCCAAGGTCTCCCCTCGGGGTCGCTTGTGTGCCTTCATCGGCATCTCCCCGCGGTCGAAGGCCTGGTGCTTCTTGGACCCCACTCGACGTCGTGTCATAGAGTCTCGGGACGCGCTGTTTTTTGAGTCACTCACTTACCGTGATCTGACTTCCATCACAACCCTCTCTGCTGCCCATGTCCCTTCCTGTGAGGGTTCTCCGTGGATGGGGGAGATTCCTCTGCCGTCGACCACTGGTCGCCAGGCTGATGGGTCCGCTCGAGCCCCCTCTCGGTCTCCAGCACTTGACGACCCGGCAATTATTGCCGTTGGCCCAGAGATATCGCCTGTGCTGCCCACTTCACACCCTACAGGCACCACGGTCCTCACGCCTCCTCCTACATCACCACCTGTCCCTACTAGCACCCCTGCTCAGGCGTCTGACCCAGTCCAGCCCACGCCTGTCCCTGTTTCGACTGACACTCTTTCAGTGTCCGGGCCGGCCTTACCCGCTGACACTCCCAGCTCTGGGTCCCCCACACACGCGTCTCCTCGCACTGCATCCCCGGCTGCCTCGTCTCAGTCCTCACCTGCTGCGATTGTCCCTGACCCTGTGGACGTTCCCGTCTCTGCGCCTGCTGCGCGTCCCTCGACCTCCGGTTACTCTCGTGAGCCCGGTGGTCGCCTTCGACCACTGGATTCCGGAGCTCAGCGGGTGTCAGGTCACGGACCCAGGCGCCCCACTCGCAGCATCGCGAGCGGTGATCCAGGCACAAAGGCCCTAGGCCTGAGTGCCCGCACTGAGCCTACAAAGGTACACCCAGCATGCCCCATCAGGCACGATCTGGTCACTCGCGAGTTCCATATTGCCTGTGACGCAGCAGCTGACCTCCTGGCTGTCAGGCCTGACACTGTGGCGTCTGCACTTGCCACGCAGAGTTCCCCCTCTCTGGCCCCTGATCCGGGCACATTGAGGGAGGCTCTCTCATCGCAGGATTTTGATGCCTGGCGAGCTGCTTGCGAGGATGAGCTTCGCGCTATCCGAGAGCACGTAGTCTATGAGCTGGTCGATCTTCCCCCCGGGAGGAAGGCGATTCAGGTCAAGTGGGTCTTTCGCAAGAAAGTGAGGCCTGATGGCTCACTGGAATGCTACAAGGCCCGCTTGGTCGTCAAGGGGTTCTCTCAGATTGAGGGAGTTGACTACACTGACACCTTTGCCCCTGTCGGCCGCATGACCTCAGCTCGAGCTCTGTTTGGTGTAGTGGCTCAGCATGACTGGGAACTACACCAGATGGATGTGAACAACGCGTTCCTCCATGGCTCTCTGGATGAGGAGATCTACGTGGCTCAGCCACCAGGCTTTGAGGACGGTGACAAGGTCTGGCGCTTGCGCAAGTCCTTGTACGGCCTCAAGTAGTCTCCACGGTGTTGGAACCGGGAGATCACAGGCACCGTGACTCGTGCTGGATACGTACAGAGCGAGGCTGACCCCTCGCTGTTCATCCTGCCGACACCCGAGCGTCTCACCGCCATCCTGGTCTATGTTGATGACCTTCTGATTGCGTCTCCGTCCCTGGAGGCCGTGAAGGAGGCCAAGGTTGTCCTGCAGACCGCCTACAGGATGAAGGACCTTGGTCCTGCATCGGTGTTTCTCGGTATGGAGATTGTACGTGATCGCAGACATCGGACACTGTTGCTGCATCAGGCCCAATATGCACGAGTCGTGGGGGAGCGCTTTAGCGATCTCCTTGGTGCAGTGCCCACTGCTTCCACACCCATCACACCTGATGGGCAGGATGCCCTGAAGGTGGATGACCCTACATAGCTGGGGGAAACAGTGGACGTGACCTTGTACCTTCGTCTGATCGGATCTCTGATGTACCTGGCCACGACCACGCATCCCGACATCGCGTTCGCCGTCAACCTCCTCGCTTAGTTCTCGCAGGCTCCACATGCGAGAGCTCTCCACGCGGCTGTGTGAGTGGTACGGTACGTGGTTTCCACGCCGTATCTCGGACTCTGCTTTCGTCGGCAGTGTTCGGTAGTCCTTGACGGCTACACTGACAGCAACTGGGCTTGTAGTCCCGACGGGCGCAGTCGCACTGGCTACGTGTTCCTGCTCGGTGGTACCGCTTTGTCTTGGCGAAGCGGGAAACAGGGCTGCATCGCACGTAGCTCGTCGGAGGCAGAGTATGTGGCTTTGGGGCCAGGGGCTGCTGAGGCAGTTTGGCTGCAGCGCTTGTTTCTTGAGCTTGGGCAGTCAGTACCCGCCATTGTGCTGCGTTGCGACAACCAGAGTGCTCTCGCCATTGCGGAGAACTCTGGTGTTTTTCATGCTCGCACAAAGCAAATTGCGGTTGAGCATCACTTCGTTCATGATCTGGTGGAGCGACGCGTGATCTCCATCATGTGGGTTGGCACTGACTTGCAGCGAGCTGATTTCTTGACGAAGGCACTTGCACGCGGAAAGTTCCTGGTGGCCATTCGTTCTGTTGGGCTTCGCCCCGTGCGTGACAGTGGTTGAGTGTGGGATGTACGTTGCCGTCTCATCTGTCTGTGTCACTCACTATATTGTTGTACCAGTGCTGCACGCGTATGGAAATGTGTACCATCGGGTCATGGGGGAGTGTTGTGCTTTGTGCCGTTCCTGTACAGTTTACTGTGACCACTCGGCCGTGTCCATACTCGTGCAGATCCCTGAGGCAGGCGGCCCTGGTGACACCGGCGCGACGACAGGCGGCGGACTACCCGTCTGGAGCTGACCGACCACTGTTCCAGAGCCCCAGATGTCACCGGGACTCNCAGAGTTACGGCCAAAACAGTGGTTTTGGGCCGGTTTTAGGACAGCTCTTGGACTGCCGCGTGCGACACCCGCCGTGCGCCGCGGCAGGTATTTATGCCCTGGACCTGTCAGTTGCCATTTCTCTCTGCATTTACTAAGCTATTGAAGCTTATGAGACTTTGCGCGTCTACCTAGCCTGATTCTTGCTGTTTCTTGCACCTGCCTGCTTGCTAGTGCGTCAGCTGACTGGACAGTGTCGCCACGTCAGCAGCAGCAAGGCTAGGAAGCTTCCTAGTAGTTTCTCAGGAGGACCTTCCAATCCACGGTGACCTGCCATTGCAAAAAACAGCAGCGCAGACACCCTTGCAACCGCATCACCACGCCACCACCACGAGGAAACCAAGGGTTTCCCAACCCTCCCCAGCAGCAGTTGAGGCATTAGATGTTGAGAAGGTGTCTGTGAAGGTTCCGAAAAGCTTCAATCAGGTTGCACATACCACCCTCCTCGGACGTGAGAAAATGCAGCTGCCCGATTTGACCACCACTTTTGGCCTGTAAGAGCTTGTTAGCAAAAACTTGCAAAACCCTATCCATTGCTTCCACTCCCCTGTCATTTCATGCCCTGTACGCTCCAGGAAATGAAGCAACGCTCTAAGATCGAGATGTTTTCTGAATTTTGGGCTGAAAAGAAAACGGTGAAGTTTTTTATTCTTTTCAAGGTGTTTTAGCACAAAACCACCACCATCGCATTCAAAATCCTTTGGAGCATAAGCGCTCCAAATTTTGCCTCATTTGCACAACCTTCATGATGACATCATCATTGTGAGTGATGACATCAGCACCAACACTTCACCAAATCTTTGGCTGAAATATCATTTTTACTAACATTGCAAATCCTCGACAAGCGCTCACAGTTCTGCAATCTGATCAGTTTGACGTCCCTGTCCATATTGAGCGCTGACTAGGGCAAAGGATTGCCAGATCCCTCTTCCTCCTCCTCAGAGGTCATGAGCCCACGCTCGTAGGCCATTATGGACCTGCGTAGTCAGCAGGATGAGATTTGTAGTTACCAGCTGCAGTAGACTGATGCCATTCGTATGCTCACTCATCTTATTCGTGGTCAGTATACGGCCCCATAGCACAAATACGGTATGACACCGTCGGCGGTGCCATACATTCTGCATAGTAGTTAGCATCTACACCGAGGAGAGCAGCTGGATAGGACCGACCACTTTTCGATCCTTTGGGTGAGGACCCCAACATGTCTATCCTGAAGGATGACACCCACGAGAGGGAGATTCGCGAGCTTCAGGAGCGTCTCTGCCACCTTCAGATGTGTTCTGGTTCCCGGTTACCGGAGATCAGATCCTTGCCTCACCCCTACCTCGGCGACTTTCCTCGTCCCAGCGTCTTCCCCATAACTCGTCCTTCCCAGCCTGTGGTCGCTCTCCCCACGGAGTGGCAACCCAAGGACTTCGAGACACCACCCCCATGCTATGTAAGCGATGACGGTTTTGACTGTTGGGAGGCTCTCTTCCAGATCTGGACCACTTTAGAAGGCGTATGGCCCTACTATCACAGTCCGTACCAGGTTACGGACCGCGCTCGGGTGCTGACAGCGGCTCGGGCAATGCACGGACTCCTTTTTGCCATGCCGCACGAGATTTTTGTGGAATTTTTCCCTTTCCTTGGAGAGGCCGGCACGGGCGCGGGCGCTGGTCCACGTGGGGGCTCGGACTTGGCACTGTCCCTACTTGCTGCAGAGATGCACGCCACCCGCGTGGCTCTCATTTGCACCTTTCACTCCCTTTGTTAGGGACTCGGCTGCGGGCTGAGCCCGCAGCCGAGTACTGGTGGCGTGCCAGGCGCATCTACATGCGCCTTGGGACTTCAGGAGGTACATAGCTTTGGGTGCTTTGCACACTCATGATCGCAGTTCGTTTTGAGCACACAAAAACTTTCTGAGGGTACAGCAATGCCTTGCTTGAGCCCTTCTCCACCTCAGTTCAGCTCCTCCCTTCGGGGCATCAGCTTTTCCTCTAGGTGACTTCCGCCCGCGAGGCAGCCGTGGCCCACCAGGAGAGAGCTCTCACTGCAACAGTCATTGCGTCGCCACCGACGCCCCTCTTGTAAACCACTTCATCCTCTTGTACACCCTCCTCTTCCCCTTCCACCCCAGCTACCTTGACTCAGATGCAGGGTGTGGTAGCCGTGGCACAGGGAAAGAAGGGCACGAAGAAGTGTGGTTCGGGCCAGCAGCATTCGCAGTAGCAGCAATAGTCCTTGGGCGGTAGCAGTGGATGCACATTCCAATGCTACAACTATGGAGGTGCTCATCGCTACACCGAGTGCCAGCAGTCACTTAATTGGGAGTGAATCACTCGTGGTCTTCAGGCTACACACGCGCAGCATCTTTAGGCATCCAATAGCACAGTCTCTGGTCACGCTGTGACAATGACTACAACAGTTCTTGCTTCCTCACCAGTGAGCAGTGGCGACCCAGCCCCGCGTGATAGCACCATCTTCTGAGCTCCGTCATCTTTTGACGCTTCGTTTTCAAGGAGGTGCACGTGTGTTGTCACATCCGGGTGGTTCACAGACTCTTTGTTTGTCTGTTCTCGTTCCTCATGATGACTCCTATGGGGGAGCACAGCTGGCATGTGATCACGATGGGTCTAACAGTACCGGTTGGATTCATGAGTCGCATCTCTGTGCCCTTTGTCATTCCTCCTAACATGTTGCTAAGCGCTCGTCTGAGGTCGAGTGTTCCATTTCCCGTTGTACGTTGACGTCCTCCGGTCGTGATCCCGGTGGCACTTGGATCATCCATTCTGGTGCCACTCATGACATGACCTGTCGAGGAAGTGACTTTGTTATTTGGATCCTGTTACGTCTCTTCGTAGCGTTTGCACAGGCTCTGTTCAGTCCTTGCCAATCCAGGGTGTTGGGGTTGTCTGCTGTGATGGTCCATATGGCCCTCTGAATCTTTCCGAGCTTCTTTTTGTGCCTGACCTTGAGCTCAGCTTGCTTTTTGTGCGTGCCTGCACACTGATGGGACTCTCTGTGGAGCACACTACAGACTCCATGACTGTGACAATTTTTGATACTAGTACCGTTGTTTGTGCCTCTATTGTGGATGATCTATATCGTGTCTCTCGGATTTCTCCTCCTCCCTCTTGCTCCCCCACTCCTCCTCCTTGAGTGTTTGTCACTGGCATTCTCTCTGTTGAGCACCAGCATCTGGTACATCATTGCCTGTGTCATGTGGGCTCTGACACTATGCCCAAGCTCATTCGAACACAGGCCGCACTCAGTCTTGATGCAGGTTGTTTTGAGAAGTTGCCCAGGAACGACTGTGTATTCAGCGCTCAAGGTAAGATACATCATTGTACCTACCATGAATCCCGTTCTTGTGCACTTTGCCCTCTTGAGTTGGTCCATTCAGGCCTTCTTGGTCCTCTTCTTGTCGAGTCTTTGTCCGATTGGGGCAGATGACTTCACCCGGATGCAGTGGGTCTACAGCCTGCACCAAAAGAGCGATGCCTCTCTCACGGGTTGCCTCTGGCTAGTGATGGCTGAGTGTCAGTCTCGCCATACGCTACATACATTCTGTTCGGATCGCGGTGGCGAGTTCCTTCATGAGATGGACAGTTTCTTTGCCGAGCACGAGGTTTTTCACCTGGTCTTCTATCCTACTACTCCTCAACAGAACGGTGTCTCTGAGCGCTGGAACCGCACCATAGAGGATGCGGTTCGCGCTATGCGGTCTTTGTGCAGTCTCCTAGATTCCTTCGCCTTCGAAGGATTCACCTACATGACGTGGGACTGAAGCCGCCTCCCGCATGGTCTCCTTTCAGACCACCTTAAATCGTATGAGCTTTGGTTTGGCCATCGTGCTGACCTACTTCTTGCTCGTGTCTGGGGATCCTTGGCTTGTGTGTGGTACACCGACGACTAGCAGGGATCCAAGGTCTTGGCGCAAGTTTGCTTCTGTGCCTACGTAGGCATCTCCCCATGGTCGAAGGCCTCGCATTCTTCGGGTCCCGCTCGTCATCGCATTGTTGAGTCCCGCAAAACGCTTTTCTTTGAGTCCCTCACCTACCGCAATCTGACCTCGATGACGTCAGTGTCTTTTGGGCACGTTCGTACATTTGAGGCTTCTCAAAAGATAGGAACGTGTGAGCCTGCAAGCACCTCTCACCTGGCTAATGTGTCCGTTTGAGCCCCCTCCACTTCTCGGTCTCCGACTCTTGATGATCTAGCGATCATCGTTGTCGGCCCAGAGACCTCTCAAGCATAGCCAGCTTCTACCCATGTTCCATCACACCCCACAGGGATCCATGATCTTGTACCTGTGTCCGCCAGCACACCGGCCTCTGTGTGTGGCCCTGTCTCACCTGCTCCTACTATCACACCCTGTCTTGTGTCTCCCACACATGCATCTCTTCGCACGGCATCACCTGCTCCTTTGCCTCAGTCCTCACCAGATGTGGTTGTGCCTGTCACTGTGCCTGTGGTAAGCCCCTCGAGCTCAAATTACTCACGTGAGCCCGGCGGTCGTCTTTGACAATTGGACTCCGGAGTCCAGTGAGTGTAAAGACCCGCACCCTGGCACTCCACTCGTAGCATTGCGAGTGGTGATCCCGGCACAAAGGCCATAGGCGGGAGTGTCAGCAGTGAGCACACAGAGTTACATCCCATGTGCCACATGGGGCACGATCTCGTCACTCGCGAGTTTCATATCGCATGTGATGCAGCAGCTGACCTTGTGGTCGTCAGACCTAGTACTGAGGCATGTGCACTTGCCACTCAGAGCTCTCCTTCTATGGCGCTTGATCCGGGCACATTGAGGGAAGCTCTCTCATCACAGGTTGTTGACGCCTGGCGTGCTGCCTGCGATAATGAACTTTGCACCATCGGAGAGCATGGAGTTAACGAGCTAGTCGGCCTGCCACCCGAGAGGAAGGCTATTCAGGTCAAGTGGGTCTTTCACAAGAAAGTGAAACTAGATCGCTCTTTGGAACACCACAAGGCTCGCTTGGTCATGAAGGGGTACTCTAAGATCAAGGGCATTAATTACATTGACACCTTTGCCCCCATCGGCCGCATGATGTGAGCTCGTACTTTGTTCAGTGTAGTTTCTCAGCATGATTTGGAACTGCAACAGATGGATGTGAATAATGCGTTCCTCCATGGCTCTCGGGATGAGGAGATTTACGTTGCTCAGCCACCAGGCTTTGAGGACGGTGACAAGGTCTGACGCTTGCGCAAGTCTTTGTACGGCCTCAATCAGTCTCCTCGGTGTTGGAACCAAGAGATCACTGGCACCCTGACACGTGCGAGATATGTACAGAGCAAGGGAAATCCCTCTCTCTTTATCCAACGGATGCCTGAGTGATTCACCGCCATCCTAGTCTATGTGGACGACCTTTTGATCGAGTCTCCTTCCATGGACGCCGTGAAGGAGGCCAAGGCATCCTCCAGATTGCCTATAGGATGAAGGACCTTGGTCATGCAATGGTGTTTCTTGGCATGGAGATTGTGCGAGACCACAGACGTCGGACACTACTGCTGCATCACGCTCGATACGCACGCGTCGTGGGGGAGAACTTCAGTGAGCTCCTTGGCATAGTGCTCATGGCCTTCACGCCTCTCACACCTAACGGGTAGGATGCCCTAAAGGTGGACGATCCCACACAGCTGGGGGAGACAGTGGATGTGACCTTGTACCTTCGTCTCATCAGATCTCTGATGTACCTGGCCACTACCACACGCCTTGAAATCACCTTCGCTGTTAACCTCTTTCCACAGTTTTCACAGGCTACACACGCTAGAGCCCTTCATACGGCTGCACGAGTGGTGGGGTACGTGGTCTCCACATTGTACCTTAGAATCTGCTTTTGCCGACAGTGTTCAGTGGTTCTTGATGGTTACACCAACAAAGATTGGGCCTGGAGTCCTGATGGACGCAGGTCACACCGGTTACGCGTTCGTGCTCGGTGGTACTGCTGTATCCTGGTGCAGCAGGAAGCAGGGCTACATTGCATGTAGCTCATCGGAGGCAGAGTATGTTGCTCTGTGTGCAGGGGCTGCTGAGGCAGTATGGATGCAGCGCTTGTTCCTTGAGTTAGATTAGTCAGTACCCGCCATCGTGCTTCATTGGGATGACCAGAGTGTCCTTGCCACTACGGAGAACTCTGATTTTTTTCACGCTCACACGAAGCACATTGTAGTTGAGCATCACTTTGTGCGTGATCTAGTGGAGTGACACGCTATCTCCGTCATATGGGTTGATATTGACATGCAGCATGGTGACCTCTTGACGAAGGCACTAGCACGCGGGAAGTTTCTGGTGGCCATTTTTTATGTTGGGCTTCGCCCCTTGCCTGAGAGTGGTTGAGTGTGGGGTGTGTCTGTGTCAGTATCACGAATGTTTCTGCACTCGTTGGTGTACTCGTTTTAGTGCTTTACATGTATGGACATGCGTACCATCGGGTTATGGGGGAGTGTTGTGATTTGCGACGTTCCTGTCAACGTGTACAGTTTACTGTGACCACTCGGCCGTGTCCATNATATTGACATGCAGCATGGTGACCTCTTGATGAAAGCACTAGCACGCGGGAAGTTTCTGGTGGCCATTTTTTATGTTGGGCTTCGCCCCTTGCCTGAGAGTGGTTGAGTGTGGGGTGTGTCTGTGTCAGTATCACGAATGTTTCTGCACTCGTTGGTGTACTCGTTTTAGTGCTTTACATGTATGGACATGCGTACCATCGGGTTATGGGGGAGTGTTGTGATTTGCGACGTTCCTGTCAACGTGTACAGTTTACTGTGACCACTCGGCCGTGTCCATGCGAGTGCAGATCCTTGATACGGACGCAGGTGGTACCGGTGCATTGTCTGGTGGTGGACTACCGGCTTGGAGCTGACCGACGACCGTCCCAGAGCTCAGGATGCTTCCAATGACCTCTTGTAGTTTTTTTGCAGCACGTAGGAGTTTATCGATAGACTGGCCGTGGGCTTGACTTGTATGTTTTTGCATTGTGTGTCCATTGCTTTATGCTAGATACATGCATGTGACCAGTCATACCGTTTTGCTTGTGATTTTGCACATCTACGTTCAGACGGCGTAGCGTTCTGACATGTCTACGCTGAGTTACGGCCAAAATAGTGGTTTTGGGCCGGTTTTAGGACAGACCTTGTGCTGCCGCATGCGATACCCGCCGTGTGCCGCGGCAGGTACTTATGCCATGGACCTGTCATTTGTAATTTCTCTCTGCAAATGCTATTGAAGCATTATGACACTCTAACTTGTGTCTCCTAGCCAGACCCTTGCCATCGTGTGTACGACCTGTGACTGTCGTCATTGTCTAACGGGGCACTAACGCCGAGTCAGTGGTTGTGCCGCTACGAAGCTTGTACGCATCTTATGAAGCACGCGTGGAAAGCAAGGGCTCATTCATGCAAGACAAGCATATACCGTAAGGCAAAAGTTTGGTGGAGGTAGAATCTACAAAATGCAAACCCATCGGTTCACAAGACGATTCAATTTTTTTAAAAAAAATATCTGAACTTCATAGCCTCAGGGGGGCGCAACCAAGCGTGTTTTGCGCCGAGGCAGCTGATGTGGCAGGAGGCTTTGAGCACTTCTATCAGTGCATCAACATTTAAAATGCTGTTCATAAAGTGTTTTGCTTCCAACATGAAGAAAAATGGGCAGACACAAATTAATTAAGTGTTTCAATCAATCCCAATGGATTTTCTTCCACACTTTATGGGTGAAAGTTCCATTTAGTCCCAATCACCCCAAATTAATGCACTACTATATGTGTGTACACCACATGCTTTTCTTTACACGTAGATTCCAAGTACCTTCCTTGTACTCACCCATGCATTTGGAAACTTTTATAGAATTTTCATAGTCTCACTGGAGGACAAAGTCACATAATGAAGAATCTTCCGTGTAACTTCTTACGCATTAAGAGCTTTTCAAAGAATCCCGGTTGTGTACATGATGTCCAACCACTTCTATGAAGTTTCTCCTCCTTGTACACAAGTGTACTTTTGTATTTCATTGTCATTTTAACTTCTATGCACTCCCTTTTACACTCCCCTCATAAACTTTCCACTGGCCTAGGAGGGAGGAGACAAAGGGGGGGGGATCCAAAGGACAAAAGCGTATGAGACAAGTGTGTGGAGTGTATCACTAAACAAGTAATGTTACGTTAAAATGGTATGGTATGGTATGGTATGGTATGGTATGGTATGGTATGGTATGGTATGGTATGGCATGGTATGGTATGGTATTTCTACACATGATAATCCATCACTTCCATGAAATATCTCCTCTTGTATACAAGTCCACATTTTGTACATCACTATCATACCAAGTTTTGTTAACTCCCACGTATACTCCTCTCATACACTTTCCACTTGACGGGGGAGGGGGGTGGAGGGGGGTCCAAACGGCAAAATTGTACGAGACAAGGCTATGGAGGAGTGCACAACTGAACAAGTAACATTACACTGGGATTATCCACTTGTGTACATGATCTCATATAGCTTGTATGATGTTTCTCCTCCTTGTACACAAGTGTACTTTTGTATGGTGCCATCATACAAAATTATGTTCACTCCCTCATACAATCCCCTCATACACTTTCCACTCAGGAGGGGGGGGAGGGGGAGAGGGTGGAGTCGGAGGAGGGGGGTCTAAATGACAGAAGTGTATGAGACAAGTGTATTAAGGAGTGTATCACTTAACAAGTGACGTAACACTGTAACAATACATCTGTGTACACGATAATCTATTACTTCTATGAAGTTTCTCCTCCTTGTTCACAAGTGTATTTTTGTATGGTGCCACCATACACAATTCTATATACTCCCACATACAATCCCCTCATACACTTTCCACTTGGGAGGGTGGGGAGGGGGAGGAGATGGAGTCGGAGGAGGGGGGTCCAAATGACAAAAGTGTATGAGACAAGTGTATGAAGAACTATATCACTTAACAAGTATCGTTACGCTGTAATAATACATTTGTGTACACAATAATTCATCACTTCTATGAAATTTCTCCTCCTTGTACACAAGTGTACTTTTGTATGGCGTCATCATACAAAATTATGTTCACTCCCTCATACAATCCTCTCATACACTTTCCACTTGGGAGGGGAGAGAAGGGGGAGAGGGCGGAATCGGAGGAGGGGGGTCCAAATGACATAAGTGTATGAGACAAGTGAATGAAGGAGTGTATCACTTAACAAGTATCGTTACGCTGTAATAATACATTTGTCTACACGATAATCTATCACTTCTATGAAGTTTCCCCTCCTTGTTCACAAGTGTACTTTTGTATGGCGACATCATACAAAACTCCATTCACTCCCACACACAATCCCCTCATACACTTCCCACTTGGGATGGGGGGAGGGGGAGAGGATGGAGTCGGAGGAGGAAGGTCCAAATGACAGAAGTGTATGAGAAAAGTGTATGAAGGAATGCATCATTTAACAAGCATCATTGCTCTGTAATAATGCATTTGTGTACACAATGATTTATCACTTCTATGAAGTTTATCCTCCTTGTACACAAGTGTACTTTTGTATGGCGCCGTCTTACAAAATTCTGTTCACTCCCTTATACAATCCCCTCATACACTTGCCACTTGGGAGGGGAGGCAAGGGGGAGAGGGTGGAGTCGGAGGAGGGGGGTCCAAATGACAGA
>SZWC01002301.1:126873-143087 GCA_023375785.1 Penium margaritaceum | reverse complement strand
TCCTCCTTTTACACAAGTGTACTTTTGTATGGCGCCGTCTTACAAAATTCTGTTCACTCCCTTATACAATCCCCTCATACACTTGCCACTTGGGAGGGGAGGCAAGGGGGAGAGGGTGGAGTCGGAGGAGGGGGGTCCAAATGACAGTCGTGTATGAGACAAGTGTATGAAGAAGTGTATCACTTAACAAGTGTTGTCACGCTGTGATAATACATTTGTGTACACGATAATCTCTCACTTATATGAAGTTTCTCCTCCTTGTTCACAAGTGTACTTTTGTATGGAGCCATCATACAAAACTCTGTTCACTCCCTCATACAATCCCCTCATACAAGTTTCACTTGGGAGGGGGGGAGGGGGAGAGGATGGAGTCGGAGGAGGGGGGTCCAAATGACAGAAGTGTATGAGACAAGTGTATATAGGAGTGTATCACTTAACAAGCATCGTTACGCTGTAATAATACATTTATGTACACGATAATTTATCACTTCTATGAAGATTCTCCTCCTTGTACACAAGTGTACTTTTGTGTGGCGCCATCATACAAAATTCTGTTCACTCCCTCATACAATCCCCTCATACACTTGCCACTTGGAAGGGGAGGGAAGGGGGAGAGGGGTGGAGTCGGAGGAGGGAGGTCCGGATGACAGAAGTGTATGAGACAAATGTATGAAGGAGTGTATCACTTAACAAGTATTGTCACGCTGTAATAATACATTTGTGTACAAAATAATCTACCACTTCTATGAAGGTTCTCCTCCTTGTTCACAAGTGTATTTTTGTATGGCGCCACCATACAAAATTCTGTTCACACCCTCGTACAATCCCCTCATACACTTTTCACTTGGGAGGGGGGGGGGGGGGGGGGGAGAGGATGGAGTCGGAGGAGGGGGGTCCAAATGACAGAAGTGTATGAGACACGTGTACGAAGGATTGTATCACTTAACAAGTATCGTTATGCTGTAATAATACAATTGTGTACACGACAATCTATCACTTCTATGAAGTTTCTCCTCCTTGTACACAAGTGTACTTTTGCATGTCACTGTCATACCAAATGTTGTTCACCCCCTCCTACAATCCCCTCATACACTTTCCACTTGACCGGGGGGAGGAGGGGGGAGGGGAGTCAGAGGAGGGTGGTCCAAACAACAACATTCTATGAGACAAGTGTATGCCAGAGTGTTTCACTTAACAAGTGACGTTATGTTAGATTGATACAGTTGTGTACATGAAAACATATCACCTGAAGTTTCTAGCACTTGCATACAAGTGTACTTTTGTACGTCACTGTCATACCAAGTTTTGTTCACCCCCTCCAACAATCCCCTCATACACTTTGCACTTGATGGAGGGGGGGTCGCGGGGGGGGGGGGGTCCAAAGGGTATTAGTATATGATCAAAGTGTATGATGGAAGTGTATGAAGGAGTGTATCACTTAATCTGTGACGTTACGTTGAAATAATACATTCGTGTAGATGGTCTCATATAACTTCTATGAAGTTTTTCCTCTTTGTACACAAGTGTATTTTTGCTTATTGCTATCATTCAAAATTCCATTCACTCCTTCATGCACTTATCTCGTACACTTTCCACTTGATAAGGGGGAGGGGAGTGGAGGGTCCAAAAGATAGAAGTGTACGAGGTAAGTGTATGAAGGAGTACATCACTAAACATGTGACGTTACAATGAAACAATACATTTGTAAACATCATTTCATACAACCTCTATGATGTTTCTCCTCCTTGAACACAAGTGTAATTTTGTATGTCACTATCATATAAAAATTGGTTCACTCCCTTATACACTCCTCCCATACACTTCTACTTGACGGGGGAGGAGGGAGGTGGAGGGGGGTTCAAAAGACAAAAGTGTATGAAGTAAGTATAAGAAGGAGTGTATCACTAAACAAGTGACGTTAGATTGAAACAATATATTTATGTACATGATCACCTTCTACTTCTGTGAAGTTTCTCCTCGTTGTACACACGTGTACTTCTGTATGTCGCTATCACACAGAATTCTGTTCACTCCCTCTTACGCTCTCCTCATACACTTCCCACTTGACGGGGGAGGGGGGGAGGCGGAAGGGAGTAAAAGACTCAAGTGTTTGAGGTAATTGTATGAAGGAGTGTACAATTAAACGAGTGACGTTACAATGAAACAATAATTTTGTTTTCACTAAGGAAATCAAATCAAACATGTATCGAGAGTCCCACCACTACGTGCCTCCCTCACATCCTAGAAACTTCTAAAGACAGAACCACATCTGTTGTACACAGGTCCTCTAGTGTATGAAAGTGGTCTGATTAACTCTAACTCAAAAGTTCTGAATTAATGTATGTGAATGTTAAAGACACTACGGTAGGCTCAGAGATTCATTTGCAAAGAGAGTGAGCAACTGACAGGTGCACATCATAAGTAGCTTGCATCGGGTACCAAGCAAGTAAAGCACCGCAGCAGGTCAGCGTGCTCTTAAAAAACCCAAGAACCATAGTATAAGGTGCAAATCTGCACACACCTGTCAGAAGAAGGAGTTTTCTGAACCTGTAGATGCAAAAATGCAAGCCGGATGCAATGGGCACACACTCACTTGTCAACAAGTGGTTCACCGGGAAAATCTTCATGATTATTGGTGGGGCAACCTGACATAGTACATCCATATGTGGACGTGGATGGTGACCCCAATGCTGTTGTTCATGCACATGGAGATCCCTCAAATCTACAAGGATGTGTTGGCTGGTCAAGGATGGAAAGCAACGAGCCAACCAGGGGAATGTTGAGCACACGTAGTGGAACCAGAAGGGACATGGTGTGCATGGGATACATATCTAAGAAATGAGAGTAGCACATGTTGAGAAACTTCCAAGAAGCCTCCTAGCCTTGCTGTTAACGTGCCAACACTGTCCAGTCAATCACCGCAAAAGCAAGCAGGTGCAAGAAACAAAAAGGGTTAGGCTAGGGAGACGCACAAAGTATCATAAGCTTCACTAGCTAAGAAATTCAGAGAGGGATGACAACTGAAAAGCACAAAAACAAGTACATGTCGCGATGCATGGCAAGTGACGCACGTGGCAATATCAGTTTGTCCTAAAACTGGCCCATAACCATTATTTTGGCCATAACCCTGTGCACAGCCATCCAAATGCTACACCATAGAAACCTAGAGCTGCAAAATCTTGAGCTCAACGCTACGACTGGTAACATGCACAAGTATGAAATCAATCGGTGGACACACAATACAAAAAATGCAATTGGGCTGAAGAGCCAGTCCACGGAGAAAACTTTACCGACTATAGAAAAACTACAGAGCACCCCAACAAGCACTGAGGATGTTGTGGTTGCTGTCTTGCAGACATTGGTGGGTGGAACCACCACTCGTCGGTACTCTAACACCAAGTGGACCTACATCAGGGATCTGCATGAGCATGGATACGACCGAGTGGTTACAGTAAGCTATACAAATAGATGGGGACGTCTCACATCACAACACTCCCTCAAGACCCAATGGTACGCATGTCCATACACATACAAAATTGACACAAGTGCTCAACGAGTTGCTCAACAGTCCACACTCATACACCCCACTCTCAGTCACTCTCGAGTAAGGGGCAAAGCCCAACAAAACGAATGGCGACCATGAAATTTCTACGTGCAAGTACCTTGGATAGGAAGTCATTCACTGCATGTCCATGGCAGCCCTGCTAACGGAGAAAATTTATCGCACCACAAGATCATGCACAAAGTGATGCTCAAAGTCAATGTGCTTCATGCATGCATGAACCACACCAAAGTTCTCAACAATAGCAAGAGTACTCTTCATTGTCACGACCTAAAACAATCCAAGGCACTGAAAAGCACAACTCACCAAGTAGATGCTACAAGTACACCGCATCTACAGCCCCTGCTCCAAGCATAACATAGTCAGCCTCTGATGGTCTATATGCAATGCAACCTTCCTTACCACTGCATCACAACACAGCGGTGCCACCAAACAGGAGCACATACCCTATCTGACTACGCCCATCAAGTCTCCGTGCCTTGTCATTATTTGTGTACCCGTCGACAACCACCGAACAGTACCATCGAAAGCAAATTCCGAGGTGTGGTGTGGATACCACACACCACACCACTCACACAAGAGTGTGAAGGGCTCTTTCCTTAGGAAATCATGAAAACTGTGCGAGGAGGTTGACGGCAAAGGTGATGTCTGGTCGTGTGGTTGTGTCCAAGTACATCACAGAGCCAATGAGGGGTAGGTACCGAGTCGCATCCACTGTTTCCCCAAGTTGTGTTTGATCATCCAGCTTTAGAGCATTCTGTCGATTAGGTGTGATAGGGGTGGAGGCTGTGGGAAATGCACCAAGGAGGTCAGCAAACTGCTCCTCCACAACACGGGTGTAACATGCCTCATGCACCAAGAGTGGACACCACTCACGATCACTTACGATCTCCATCCCTCAACATGCTTATACGACCCACGTCCTTCATCATGTAGGCAGCCTGAATCACTGCCTTGGCCTGCTTCATGACCTCCATCAAAGGAGAAAAAAAGGGAGGTCATCCACGTAACGCAAGATGGAGGTGAAGCTCTCAACTGTGCATCTGAGAAGGAGGGACAGGTCAGCATCACTTTGCACGTACTCCGTATGTTTCAGTGTGCCAGTGGTCTCATGGTTTTAGCACCGGGGTGATTGCTTTAGGCCGTACAAGACCTTGCGCAAGCGTGAGACCTTGTTACTGAACTCAAACCCTGGTGGCTAGACCATGTAGATCTCCTCCCGTATAATTGCATCAAGGGATGCGTTGTTCAAATCAATGTGGTATAACTCCCAGTCATGGTGAGAAACAACCCCAAACAAAGCGTGAGCGGTGGATACATGGAAAATGAGTACAAAGGTGTTGGTGAAATCCACATCCTCAACCTATGAGAACCCCTTGGCCATCAAGCATGCCTTGACAAAATCTAGTGTGCCATTAGGCTTCACCTTCTTGTAAAAGACCCACTTGGCCAATACAACCTTCTACCCAAGCGAGAGGTCGACAAACTCAGACACCGTATTCACTTAGCTCATCCTCACAAGTAGCATGCCACAACTCTACATCCTGAGCCAAGAGTGCCTCCCTCAGCGTGCCTGGATCAGGCGCCGTCAAGGGAGAGCTCTGGATGGCTAAGACATATGCATCTGGACTAGGCTTCACCATGACCTTGTTAGCTGCAACATTGCAAGTGACTGAGAACTTTTAGGAAACCAACTCATGTCCGAGAGGATATGCTAGATGCATCCTAGTATAGTTCTTCCAGACACCCAAGCAAGCGACCTTTGTGCCAGGCTTGCCACTCCAAACACTATGAGTCGGGTATCTAGGCACGGAGTCAGTAGTCCACTAAGTCCTAGAGCCAAGTAGTTGAAGATGACCACCGGGCTCGCGGGAGTGGCCTGATGCTAAGGTGCACCTTAGGCTATGGAACAGGCTGCTAGGCCACTGTAGGGGCTTTGGACTTGCAGAGAAGGGAAGAGGGTACAAGAGAAACATGGAAATGTACTAGTGTTCACGTAGGCTGAGTAGGTGTAGGCATAGGAGTAGGTGTGACTGGACATGCTGTCACTGGCTCGGGGCCAGGTGTGCCAGAGGAAACTGATCATGGCATAGGATAAGGTGTACTGGATGGGATTGACATTGGCATGAGATCAGATTTTCCNAGCGACCTTTGTGCCAGGCTTGCCACTCCAAACACTATGAGTCGGGTATCTAGGCACGGAGTCAGTAGTCCACTAAGTCCTAGAGCCAAGTAGTTGAAGATGACCACCGGGCTCGCGGGAGTGGCCTGATGCTAAGGTGCACCTTAGGCTATGGAACAGGCTGCTAGGCCACTGTAGGGGCTTTGGACTTGCAGAGAAGGGAAGAGGGTACAAGAGAAACATGGAAATGTACTAGTGTTCACGTAGGCTGAGTAGGTGTAGGCATAGGAGTAGGTGTGACTGGACATGCTGTCACTGGCTCGGGGCCAGGTATGCCAGAGGAAACTGATCATGGCATAGGATAAGGTGTACTGGATGGGATTGACATTGGCATGAGATCAGATTTGCCGGAGACGACTCGCACTAGCATGGGATTAGATATGTCAAAAGGGACTGACACTGGCATGGTATCAGGTGTACTAGAGGGGACTGACGATGGCACGGGATTAGGTGTGCTGGAAGGGATCAATGAGGCTACTAGATCCACAACCAAAATGGATGGATCGTTAGCAGCTAGAGACCGGACCAGAGGTGAGGAGGCCTAGACGAATCCATCTGTAGGACTATACTTCCTGATCCGCCGGGAAACCATACTCATGGGGAAGCAAAAGAATAGTGGACAGGTTGCAGTAGGTGAGACCCTCAAAGAAGAGAGCATCTCGAGACTCAACAATGCGATGGAAAGCGAGGTCCCCAAAGCGCCAAGTCTTTGACAGCAAGGAGATGCCAAGGAAGGCACACATGCAACCTCTAGGTGAGACCTTGGACCCCTACTAGTCCTTCAAACACAAGTGAGGGACCCTTTAACACGAGAAAAACAGAGNCTGTAGGGGCTTTGGACTTGCAGAGAAGGGAAGAGGGTACAAGAGAAACATGGAAATGTACTAGTGTTCACGTAGGCTGAGTAGGTGTAGGCATAGGAGTAGGTGTGACTGGACATGCTGTCACTGGCTCGGGGCCAGGTGTGCCAGAGGAAACTGATCATGGCATAGGATAAGGTGTACTGGATGGGATTGACATTGGCATGAGATCAGATTTTCCAGAGACGACTCGCACTAGCATGGGATTAGATATGTCAAAAGGGACTGACACTGGCATGGTATCAGGTGTACTAGAGGGGACTGACGATGGCATGGGATTAGGTGTGCTGGAAGGGATCAATGAGGCTACTAGATCCACAACCAAAATGGCTGGATCGTTAGCAGCTAGAGACCGGACCAGAGGTGAGGAGGCCTAGACGAATCCATCTGTAGGACTATACTTCCTGATCCGCCGGGAAACCATACTCATGGGGTAGCAAAAGAATAGTGGACAGGTTGCAGTAGGTGAGACCCTCAAAGAAGAGAGCATCTCGAGACTCAACAATGCGATGGAAAGCGAGGTCCCCAAAGCGCCAAGTCTTTGACAGCAAGGAGATGCCAAGGAAGGCACACATGCAACCTCTAGGTGAGACCTTGGACCCCTACTAGTCCTTCAAACACAAGTGAGGGACCCTTTAACACGAGAAAAACAGAGATTGGTGCAATGGCCAAACCATAGCTCGTACAATGTGACATGGTCCAGAAGAGGACCATGCAGCAGGTGATTCCAGACCCACGTCATGTAAGGGAAGCCCTTAAGTGCAAAAGGTCTGCGGAGGACCATACTCCATGGCATCATTCCAATGCTCAGAAATACTGTTCTACTGTGATGTAGTGGGAGCGGAAAGCTGGTGAAAGACACCATGCTGAGCAAAATAGGCATCCATCTTGCTTGAGAACTTGTCACCAGAATCCGAGCGGAACATGTGAAGGGTATGATGATACTTATGTTAGAAATGAAGGCCTCTTAGAATCTCAGGTGTCTTAGGTTAACACTCTACATTGAAATTTTACACTTAAAATCTGTGTGATACACACGTTAGTCAACTGCCGCACCTCAACTGAGTAATGTGTCTTCCACACTTGTCAAGGGATTTCATACACTGCACAAGTACACGGCTCGTCTCTTGCTGAATCCAACATTATGCTGCATTACTGAAATGATGAAGTACAGACGAAGTAGAGATTTTCCTAAGACGACAGCTACTTGTAGTGCGTGCTACATGCGACTCGACTAAGACTAGCAGCAGAAATACAAAGAGCCGTAAACATCCGGCTATGCATCCGAGGTTGGCTAGTTCCCAGCGCCCTCGGTAAGTCGACGTCAGAGATAGATCGCAGTCTCGATTTCCTCTGTGGCTAGTCGATCTTCAGACAGCGGTGTTGGACGAAGCTTGACGCCTTGTCCCTTGGTCGCTGGACGGCTGCAATTGATCCATCGCACTGTTTAGACATTCCAGTTGGTCCGTCCTTCTCCAGTACACCGGCATCTTCACGGCCGGCACGTCTTCGTACCCGCGTCCTCCTTCCATCAGCCGGACACCCAGCGGAGCCCTGCTCACACGCTTTATTTGTCCAATGATCTTTGGCTGAGTGCCACATCGGCCGTTGGATCGAGAGGAGCTTCTCGATCAACTGCTCGTCTGTCCCCAATCTACCATAGTCTTCCGTGCTTCTCCTTTGTGTGGCTCAACACCAAGTATGTCATTTTTGCAAACTGGAAGTGTGTACCCAAAACTGTGCCAGGTTTGCACCAGTGTGGGCACAAACTAGATCAGATTCCAACAACGTATGCTTAGCCATCACCAGCCACAGGTGGACCGCTAGGGCGGTAAAGCTCTTTTGGCAGAGGTTATAAACCCATTGCATCCGGGTGAAGTCAGCAGTCAGGGTGAGGATATGTGGTGAGTGGTGAGTGGCACCCAAGTCAATGATCCAAGAATCACTAGCCTCAAAACTCATTGTTTATACCAAGAAACAGGCTACAGAATACTCCTCAGCTATTGGACGTTCAACATGGACAATGGAGTCCCAATGAATAGTGCAAATCTGGGACTTGTCCAACACTATGTATAGTCAAGCCCAAAGTCATCACAGGCAGTCGATGCTCTCTCAGACGCATCATCACATACCACAAACACATCAGCATAAGAATTTTGTGGACCACACGGCTGTCTTAACACACTTGCACCTCCTTGAGTGCAGAGCGACAGAATGTGACAAAGCTCCATGATGATGTGACATCAGTGTCACCGTAGGAGACTGGAGGGTCAGCCGCCATTGTGGTTGCTTGAGCAAGTATCAGACGGCTGATCTGGGTGGCAATGGAGGCAGAATTCCACCGGGTATGCGTGGTCTGAAGGCCTCATATGATCCGCATCAAGTCAAGAAGTTGTGCACACTCCGTGTAGCAAGGAGGGCCCCCACAGTTGTAGCTGTGGACTCAACGTCCACTCCCACCACCAGACTGCTGCCGACCCTACCGCTACTTTTGTTCCTCATCATGGCCCTGTTTTCCCTTCTTTCCTTATGCAACAGTGGCCACGCCATGGGAGGAAGGAGATGGAGAGGAAAGTGAGGACGAGGCACTGAGGAGGGGAGGTGTCGCTTGGGAGGCTCCCATCACGAAAACCAGCGGACTCGCCTGATGGACTTGGGTAACCGCACGTGTGGACGTCCATTATAGGTAGTACTGATGGGCCCAAAGGAGCACCTCCATAGAGTCCGACAGCTCAGCAGGAATTGCCTGGTTGTAGTAGGTGAACATGTAAAAAAACTCCATACAGTCTCCGACCATGGTGTGTGGGGCCCATAATTGGAACCTGCCGATGGTGTCGAGGCGAGTGTAGATCCGCATGGCTCACTGCCAGTAGGCTGCCCCTGACTTAGAGGGACCCTACCAAAGGGAGCTGAACTCCCACAGACAAGCCTTCATCATCGCATGGGTCTCGGCTGCCTGCAGGGTCAGGACCAACTCCCAACCATGGCGTGGATCAGCTCCAGTGCTTGTACCTGAGGCCCTTAGAAATGGGCGTAAGCCGACAATGACATCCTGGGACACGGCGTAGAGCAAACCGCGCATGGCTCTCGATGCAACTTACACCTGGCAGGGATCAGCCGTCTGATACTCACTCAAGAAATATGGCCAAACGTCCTCCGCATCAGCCCATACCTAGAAGAGGATCTCCTAGGTGTCGAACCCAAGATTGCTACCATAGCACGGTGGTGGGGTCTTGAAGTCCTTCAGCTGCTGCTCCATAGGGAGGGCGACCTCAGGGGCACTCTCAAGCACATGGGGAATTGGAAGCCCAC
This sequence comes from Penium margaritaceum, assembly GCA_023375785.1. Taxonomy (NCBI): domain Eukaryota; kingdom Viridiplantae; phylum Streptophyta; class Zygnematophyceae; order Desmidiales; family Peniaceae; genus Penium; species Penium margaritaceum. The sequence goes on along the minus strand of SZWC01002301.1, from coordinate 133,171 downwards.
TGAAGGACATTCCAGGAGAGAGGCGCTTCAAGGATGTAGGCACAGGCTACCCAGAATTATGCGTGGAAGTGGTCCGCTGATCCAACTGGAGAGGGCTCATCCCCTGGATACCTTCTTGCCATCGGAGGCCAGAAGTCTGGTGACCAGTCACTACAGAGTCTCGTAATTGCTGTCTTCGACCATAGCGTTCGTCACTGCTGTTGTCATCTCCATTTGGCATCTACTACTGCATGCTCTACTGATATACGCAGTGCTACTCCACGTCCTTCTGTGGTGCTCCGGCTACGGCTGGCTAAGGCTACTGCATCCTCTATAGCATACTCAGAATCTCCTCAAGGGTGGCCGCCTGTGCCGCTTGCTGCTGCCGGATGTCCTAAACCTGGACCAGGGAGCCAATAGCCAGGGAGACGATAGCCAGGGAACGAGGACTAGATGTCTCAGCCAGGGAGCCAAGGCCGGAAGGAGCAGTAGGCCCTTCTTTTTCTCGTCTCCAGACCCCATGTGGGCCGCTCGGTACGGCAAAATGCAAAAGTGGTCTGATTGATGATCCAACTGTGATTCTTGAGGGTTTGTTGTGCGTACTTTTTTTAAGTCCAGGTAAAAGTGTAAGCTTAGTTAGTGATGATGAATCGCCCGTAATGATGATGTCAGCATGAAGGTTGTCCCAATCAAGTAAAACTTGGTGAGATGATGTTGCAGATCATACTGAATGCAACAATGGTGATCTTGTGGGAAAAAAATTCAAAAGGGTCCAAAACGTCACTTTTTTGTCATGACAAAGAATTTAGGACGAGTCTAGTTTCGAGTGTTTTTTCACATTTTTCTGTTCTACAAGGCACAAAACAAAGCACAAGAGGATGCGATGGACAGGTTGTGACCAGTGCTTTCTAACGAGCCCTTACATGTCTAAAATGGCGGTCATTTGGGGTCGTCACATTGTCACATGTCTGGGAAGGTAGTAGTGCGACCTACCTTGAACCTTTGAGAAGCTTTGTGGACCGCAAAGGGAAATCACATTCCCCATATGCTGCGGAAACGTTTGGGAGACCCTCTGCTGTATTCATGTTGGTGGCCGTGGTGATGCGGTTGTAGCTTTCTTCGCAAGGGTGTCTCCACTGTTGTAATCTACGATGGTGGGTCACTGTGTTACTACCACTGCTGTGTCTCTGGTGCGCAGCTCAACAAGGGATGCCTTGTCCCTCTGATACCATAAGAAACTACTAGGAATCTTCCTAGCCTTGCTGCTACTGACATGGCAACACTGTCCAGTCAGTTGGCACACTAGCAAGCAAGCCGGTGCAAGGAACACCAAGGGTTAGACTAGGGAGACACACAAAGTCTCATAAGCTCCAATAGCTTAGCAACATAGATTACAACTAGAAAGAAAATCACATAAATGCATGCCACAGCGCACGACGGGTGACACACAGGGTAGTGTAATTTTATCCTCAAGCTCGCACAGAACCAGTGTTTTGGCCATAATCCTATGCACAACCATCTAAACGCTACACTGCATGGACCTGGAGCAACAAAATCTCAATGTGGATGCTACAACAAGTAACATATGCAATTCTGGAATCGATCAGTGGACACACAATGAAAAACAAGAGCTGGTCCATCAAGAAATGTTTAGCGACTGAAAAAGAATTACAAAGCATCCCAGCAAGCACCTAGGGCATTGTGGCAGTTGTCTGGCAGTTTCTGGTGGGTGGAGCAACCAATTTTTGGTGCTCCAGCAACAGATGGGCCCGCATGAGGGATCTGCACGAGCATGGACATGGCTTAGTGGTCACAATACATTGTACAGTCAGACGGGGATGACTCAAATCACAACACATGGAGTATTTGTGAAGGAGGGAAATGAATTCTGAAGGCACAGTGTGTGTGTCCGTGACATGGATAAGTTATCTTTGTGATTTGTGAAGTTTGTGGTGTAGGAAAGAATTTTGACACTGTGTGTGAAGGAACCAAGGGATTATCGCACATGTACGCATAGTACCATAACATGGAAGCAGGTGGAAGTTGTTTGCAGTTGGAAACAAGAGGCATGGTCAATCAACCCCCAAAAAACATGATTTGGGTAAAGAGTATTTTCCTGGGGCGGAAGTTCAACTTAGCAGGGAAAGTCAAATGTTGCCAACGTGTTCGACGTCACATGCAAAGTTTCACTGGTACAACCAGTGAAACTCCTCCTGGAAAATGATGCAGGCACTGTAAAAAACCCCTCTATTACGGGGTTTGTGACTGTTTGAGTGGATGGCATTGCAATGGGTTTGAGTGGGGGGTCCAAGAATCATCCACATTATTGAAGGGAACCAGTTGGGTCCCGCAGTAGCAGGGCCCAGCAGGAGCCGGCTTGTTTATAAACCCTAAACCATCAGGTGTAATTAGGAGGTTGTTATATGTAATCACATTGAAAGAGAGGCATTGACTAAAATCAATGCTGTTCCTTCATCTGTAACTTTGGAACTTGCCAAAATTGAGGATGAAGCCAGAGCGTTAGCACATTGGTCTCGCCGATATCAGATGGCGGCCATCACAACTTCTCGCAAAGGCATCAATCTGACATCAGTGAGGCCAATGTGAGAATTCATCGACTTGGTCCTCGATTTTGGCGAGTGCCAAAATCGAAGACGAAGTCAGCAGGACACTTTCGAGGGGGGAAATTTCAGCCAATAAGCTCGACCTTGAGTGCATTGTTTTGACATGATTCGGAGAAAAAATGGGAAACAAGAACAGGTGAGTGGCGGGACTGGTCATGGTGTCAAACAAAAGTCTACCAAACAATGCATGCGAGGCTTTTACATGGGCTTTGATCGCCATCAAAGAGTCAAACCAGACCCACTGGCAGTGAGCCGGAGACGACTGAATGTACGCAATAGCTCACACATTCACAGTACAATGAATGATATCCACATCGATCAAGAGCATATGTGGGTGCATATGACCTCATCTACCTCATCTACCAGCTATTGATGATGGATTGCATTTTATACACTGATGAACATGTTTACAAAGAAATGCAAAGATATGATTTTTTGGTGAGATTTCAGTGTTGAAGAGTCCTTTTCTCACTCAAAACAGAGATACGGTATCCCTTGAATCTCTTCATGTTTTGAAAATTTGTAGAAAAGAGGTGATGCATCCAAAACTTTTTGTGGACGGAAAAGGCTCCATATAGGTCTCTTATGGTCTACTCAAACTGGCATGTTTGTTGCTTGAAAATCTGATGGCGATCATTTGTACAAATTAGTGCCAGAGGTAGTTGACAGAGGTTGTTGTTGGATTTTTGGTTTCTTTCATGTGTCTAAATGCTGAAATCTGCACACAAATTCCAGTAAAATCTGAGCCTTTTGCTTCGCGTGCTGATTCCTGCTCCCTACCTCACAGGTTCAAACATCCTTAGGAGCATTACTCCACACCACACCTCAACATTTCCCCCCCTCTCTGGGCTACCCTGCTTACTTACCTCTCATTGGGCTACCCCAACCATTTCCCTGCAACCTACCCCATACATACTCCCATCTTGGGACTATCCATCCTTGTCCCTTCTCCTGGATAGGCAATCCCACCAATTTACTCCCAATGATATCTTCCCCCACAATTTGCGTGAATGCACCTTTCCACCATCTCACCTCAATCCACCACTACACCTTCCCAACACCTCACTTCACCATCACAACTTCCCACCACCTCACATCCCTACCATTTCACCACCTCAACTCTCACATCCACCTCACCTTCCTTTCCTGTTTAGCTACTTATGACAGAGGAAGATCTTGCCAGATCATGTATTCAATCAAACAAAATTCTTTTGTTCTCAGTTCTCGAAATGGTACCAGACCTCAAGTGACATTCCTGTGGCCACCCTTTTCCATCGCCACCACCACCATGGCCTCCCTCCACCGTCTCCACTCCACCACCTCCTCCATCATCTTACACCACTGCACTTCTTTCATGAGTGTTTTACTTTTCATCGTCCAAATCCAAATCTTCTTGGAGCTAATTGAATATGGCCTTCCTTTCCATCACAAAAAATCATTTCTGCACTCTCCCTCATCTCTCCCTGAAGTTATGAAATGTCTTTCCTCACCGTCTGTCGAGAGAGTTTTGCCCTTCGGGTCTCTCACTCGATGTTATCTTTGCTCTTCACCATACCAGACTCCAAAGAAAAATCTTGACTCCGACTGTTGGAAAAAAAAGTCACACTGTCCACCCGGCCTCTATTTCCATGGCCTCTGCTGCCACGATGGGTGGCTAACTGCCAAGCGCAATGGAAATCAAAACCACAATTTGTGGGTGTTCAACCTTGGCATCTTCTTTGGTTCCATCAAGAAAAAAGGCATTATCCTTAGCTCAACAATTCACGACACCGGAATTGCTGCTCCTCTCATTGTCGGCGCCAATACCGCCAAGGCCAATGCATGGGATTTTGCCAACAACACCGCCCTTCTCTCCATCTTTGCCACTACCTCCTTCAACCTCCATGATGAAATCCTTGCACTTGGCGATGATGCCAAGAAAGTGTAGGATGAATTCGCAGCCCACTTCAATACTACCACCTCCACCTCGTGCCACATAAAAACAAAATTCACACTTAAACATGCCCTACTCCACCCACTCCAACATGGGCGAGTACATCTCTGCCTGAAACACCATCAACTCCGACCTCAAAGGAATGAAGGTGGTGATTCTGGAAGCGGTGGTGTGCACCAGCATCATCACCAACCTTCCATCTCACTTTGATGTCTTTCCTCACATTTTCCTCCAACTACCAGTCGATGAAATGACAGTGGAGGCCATCTCCCCCAAGCTGATGGCCGCAGAGCAAGACCATCACTCCAAGAATTTCCACCAAGCTGAGGTGATGAACCTCCACGCCCCATCTCCTCAGTCTAGTAGCACCCCATTTATGCAACCCCCATCTTCCCCAGTGTATTCCTGGCACGCCAATTTACCCCCCTCCATGGCCCACGCAAGGGCACGGTGTGCGGCAGCCTTGACCAACCTCAATCCATGTGTGATCATGTACAAATTGACCAGTGGCTTGCAGCATCGTCCAACTGCAAGTACAATGACCGTCCTCGTTGGACAGACATCCGCTCCAAGGCCCAACGTGAACTTCAATCCTCATGGAAGCCCCCTTCCTCAAGTAGCCATGTGGCAGTTACCTTCCCATTTTCTATGATGTCAATTAATTGTTTTCCACCTACTCCATTTCCTCCTCCCTATTTACCAAAAAAACTATTCACTCTGGTACAGCATCCCACACTCTTTGAGATACCAACACCATTTCCCCTCTCCCCTCTCCCCTCTTCCATCACAATCAATGGAGCAATCACCTCCATGATTTTCACGTGTCACTCTCAAACTATCCTCTCCTCACCCGCTTCCCTTCATGGCTCTATTTCCAGCCTCAATGTTCCTTCTCTTCGGACCGATCTGTTAAATGTTTTTACCCCTTGTTCAGTGTTTAAGGACGGATCAGAAATGCTCTGTCCATTGTGGAAGTATGACCCCTGGATTTGTTATAGTGTGACTCAACTATGCTCTGTCTCATGTGAGATATGAACTGTGAACACATCATGTGGATGAGTGGTGTCCTTGGCCATTTTGTTAATTTGGCCAAGTGAGAGGTCATGAGTTTGATTCTAGCCCCATGCACATCTTGTTTTCTATGCAAGCTTCCAAGAAAGATATTTTGTAGCTTCTTGGAAGCTATATGGTTGGTCTGTAACATTGACGCTAGGATGTGTCAAGCCCACAGCACAAGCCTATTGGTGATGTGGCTGGTTCAGGCCACTTTCCAGGAATGTGATTTTGAGTTATAGGCCCGGACAGATAGCTACAAAAGGACTTGTCTTGCATGCTGATCAATTAACCCTTGCTTGATACTCTCTTGAGTATTAAAAAATATAGCTCTTCTTGAGATGTAATGCTAAGGCATTAGTACTATTGAAGTTGAAGTGTACCCATGATTAAGTTTTGGGTGCATGACACATGTCAACAAAGGAAGGTGTTAAGACCTTTGTGAGCTTTTTGGTTCTGCGGCTTCTCTACCAGAGGTGGTTAGCTCAGTAGCTAACACAATCTCCTCTCTGGTCACCAAATTCAACAAGAGGGTGTTACCATTACTTAACTCACTTTCAGTACCCAAGCTCACCTCACTTCCTACGCCTATTGTCACCTCACCGCATTCCACCTCTTCAACAACCTCTACTGCCTATCCGCTACTTGCTCTTAGACCACCCTTATTCTCTCTCTCTCTCTCTCTCTCTCTCTCTCTCTCTCTCTCTCT
>SZWC01002301.1:88939-126226 GCA_023375785.1 Penium margaritaceum | reverse complement strand
TCATCCTCCTCCCCCAGTTCCTGGTTCCTCTCCTCCCCCTCCCCTTTTAGATTTCCCCTCCTTACCTCTTGGTTCTTCTCCTCCTCCTCCCCCTTTGGATTTACCTCCCCCACCAATCCAGTTATTCCCCACCTCCTACTGCACCATTTTCATCAAAGAGCTTTGCAGTATTGGCCTTCTCCCTCATTCCTCCTCTCCATCCCTGCTACCCGCCTCTCCGCCCAGGCTTCTGCCTTGCCCTTCCACAGGATTTCCTTGCTCCTCCCGCCTTTTAACCACCCCTTCCACACAGTAGTGACCTGAGCCCCATTAAAGAAAGTCGCGAGGAATTCCTTTCCCCGACCACTTCCCCATCCATTCTTCTTCACTGACTTCACAACGGTCCCTCTCATCCCAATTTTCACCACTTTCCCCTCCCCTTCCTCTCTCCTCCCTCTAGCCTTCTCCTCTCCATTACCGTAACTCCCTCCCCTCCCATCCCGTTTCCCAACACCTATGAGCAAGCCCTTGGTGGGTCCAATTTGGCAGAGTGGCATGCTGTAATGGACAAAAAAAACTCGCCAACTTTTGATCCACCAGCACCTAATCTGAAGTCTTCCACCCTGCCACCATCAACGTAGTAAAGTGAATGTGGATCTACCGTGTTAAGGTTTTCTTTGGGAATCCAGTTGAGTTCAAAGCTGGGTGCCTTGACAAGGGCTTCTGTCAGCAGCAGGGCATCCACTTCTTTGACACAAAATCCTCCACTACCAGGTTCAACACCTTCAGCACCCTCATCAACATTTTTGCTCCTTGCAAAACGAATCTTCACTCCATGGATGTCTCCGCCGCCTTCCTTCAAGATGGCCTCCATCCAACCATTTTCCCTGAACCTCCCAAGGATCATCCTACCACCCTCACTGATGCCGTTTGGTGACTCCATCATCCCGTTTACGGCCTCGAGCAGTCATCCCAATAGTGGAACTCCAAACTCCGCTCTGCTCTCATCACCCTTCGGTTCCAGGCCGCCAATTCTGACACCAGTCTCTTCATCCACACTTCCTCCTCTGGCGGCTTCCTCCTGGCCTCCATCAACGCCATGACCCTTGCCTTCACCAACCTCACAAAGCTCGCCGCCTTCAAGAAGGCCCTCATGCATCAGCTAACCATGAAAGATCTTAGTAAGCTCACCCACTACTTGGGTGTGGAGGTTCAATGGGACCATCCAAACCCCACCATCCTCCTCTGATTTGGAAACCTTCAATCTGATGGTGCCGCAACCCCCCTTCCCACCAACCACATCCTCACTGACCCTTTTGTGCCCAACATCACCCCCTCACCCAACCTCTCCCCAAATTTGGTCAGCTATCTCATGTATGCCATGATCTGCACCTGTTCCGGCCTGCCCTACTGCCTCAGAGTCCTTTCACATCTTTCTGGCCCCGGCCGCTCCTCCATCTCACATTGGCACGTAGCCAAACGGGTCCTCTGCTACCTCCACCCCACCTGGACACATAGCCTCACTCTTTGGTGGATCCCCTGGTATCTCCCTTGAGGGATTCACCAAATCTTCTTGGTTGGATGACCAGTCTGATCGCCATTCAATTAAGGGCTATGGATTATTCTGTGGCTCACACCTCATCAGCTGGTGGTCCACTTGCACATATTCTCTCTCTCTCTCTCTCTCTCTCTCTCTCTCTCTCTCTCTCTCTCCTTCCTCCTGTGAGGTGGAACTCTACCCCGGCACCATGGCTGACCAGGAGGCCAACTGGCTCCGCACTCTCCTCAGTCAGCTAGGCCGTCCCCAACCACAACCTCTTCTATGGTGTGAGAATGCCAGCACCATCACCCTTGCAAAGGATCCAGTGTTCCACACACGCACCAAGGACATCAAAATCCGCTATATCTCCACGAATGTCATCAAAATCCGTTACATCTACATGCTAGAGCAGGTGACAGATCAACCATGTAGCGTCCAACAAGCTACAGACTTTCTTTCTTAGAAGCTTCGATAGCAAACAAGATGTGCATGTGACCGAGTTCGAACTCATGACCTCTCTCTTGGCCAAGTCAACAAATTGGCCAAGGTAACCACTCACCTACACGGTGTACTCACAGGACATATCTCACACGACACAGAGCATAGTTGAGTCACTTTACAATGGATCTAGGGGTCATACCTCCACAAGGGGAAAAAACATTCAACAGAGGTAGTAGTGACGGTGGCAAACCACTAGTGTACGGTGAAGGCATTTTCTCTGAAGACTGGTCCACTAGGTGCCAAGGCACTTAGGAGTGAATTCCTTCATGGCACCAACACCAGGCCAGGACTTAGGTGGAACTGGCTAGGATGCGAAGCACTACCAATCATTAGCCTTGACGTCACGAAGGAGGTCAGACAGCTCGATAACTTACCCATTAACTATGGGCACAACAGAAAGCTTCCCGGGCCCTGCCTTTTTTTAAAGAGGTACCCCTTTTCTTCAGGGATACTCTGAGTCTCAGTTGAGTTTTGGGGAAATCTGGACTATATTCTGTTTTTCAGAAATTCAGGCCATGGTCGGGCTCAACTCCTTTTGCCCATGGACGCAAGGAGGAGGAGGAGCAAGTGAGTGACCGAGTGAGCAAGTGAGGGACTATTTTACTCGCAGCTCTTGTGGCATTCCGAGCACGCTATCCACCGAGAAATACTTTCTTGGAGGACGGCCCCTGACAATGTGCACAGTCAATGGCGGAAGTTAGAGCTGGCGACTGCGACTGTGCAATTATCGCATTACTTTTGATGGCATGCACAACAAGGCGACTGCACTCACAGCCAGGAAGCATACGCTATGACTTCCGGTGCACAAGGTGGCTCGCTGGAGCAGTTTGCATCCATTGCGTGGACGCACAAGATACAAGACTGACCGTCAATCAATGGTCATGCACTTCTCGCATTAAGCATCATATGTAAGTAGGACACCAAGTACAAGTGCAAGTAGATTTTCGTGGCAAGCTAGGAGAGTAGTAGGCTACGGCCAGGAATACCCAGTGAAGTAACATGAACACCTTGTACTCTGTTCATTGTAACTAATCTGAGATAACCTGCTTTTTCCAGTTTTGGCTTCTAGACTATCTCCAAGTCTATATTTCTGATGCAACAGTGCTCTCCACACACTAAGGCAAAATCTCTAGAGAGTACACACTCTCACATCTTGTATCAGAGCTAGAGCCACGCATTGGGCAGAAGCACTGCTGGAGCTCTACAGTCTTTAAGAAGCCAAAGGCACGGAGTATGCCGGATAACGTCAAGGCTTAGATGGTGGGAGAGGTACGAGCAAACCTCTAGAATGTTTCTCTGTGTTTCCAGAATGTTCCCAGGGCCGACCATGCACATACGGGATACGACGAGTGACTCCAATGCACTTCAAAGCTGTCAAAATTCATCTAGCTCTGCCAAATTGCTGCCGGAATGCTTTCAACTGTTGCCAAAACTCTGCCAATTTCTATAAAAACCTCTTACGGCAAATAACTATACAACGGCCATAGAGAAAGCATTGCAGAAGATCATAGGAAAGCTAGGAGCTCTTTAGCTTGAGAACGAGCGGCTCCAACGGCAGATGACCAACGTGCAAGATGGAAGAGACATTGGACAGGTTCGGGTGGCCCAGTCAAGGAGTCCGCCAAGACCAAAGCCAAAGGCTTTGGAACCTTTCAATTTCTCAGTCAAAGGTGGGAGCATTTGGACCTGGCTGTTTGCCATGAATAGCCACTTTGGGTCTCTGGGTCACCTTCCATAGGACAATGCTGTGTATGACAAGAAAATATGCCATATACCCAAAAACACATCAAGAATCTACGGAGATATACTAGCATTGCCGACAAGCCAAGCTAGGCAAATGTAAGGCCTCCCAAAACACAAGAATGCGTCATCAAAATTCTGGGTCTTGTCTGCATGCAAGCTGCATATGTCTAAAAAAACTCAACAAAGGCTTAACCAATTAGTGTTGGGTCTTCCTGAGAAACTGCTTGGAAGATTCATTGTTATTGCTGACGTGGGGCCACAATCCAGTCAGCATTTGCACTAGCAAGCAAACAGCTACAAGAAATAGCAAGAGCTAGGCTAGGGAGACGCGCAAATTCTCATAAGCTCCAATATCTTGGTAATGTCAAGAGAAATGACAACTGACAAGCACACACCATAAACACCTGCTGCAGCGCACGGTAGGCGACGCACATGACAGTGTCAGTTATGTCCTAAAACCGGCCCAAAACCAGCGTTTTGGGCATAGCTCTGCGCATAGGCATCCAAAAGAAACACCGTCAGAATCTAGAGATGAAAAATCTTGAGCTGGACGCTACGACTGGTCACACGCATAGGTCTACCATCTATTAGTAGACAAAATATGCAAAACATGCATATTAGGCTTAAGACCGAGTCCTCTGAGAAAACTCTAGTAACTGTAGAGAAACTATAGACTAATCCAGCAAGCGCCCGGAGAATCCCAGCAGCTCTCATGGAGTTGCGGGTGGGTAGAGCCACCACCCGTCGGTGCTTCGGTGCTAGCTGGGTTGGCATGAGGGATCTACACAAGCATGGACATGGCCGAATGGTCACAATAGTATACAAACACACGGGGATGACTTGCATCACACCACTCCTCCATGACGTAATGGTGCACATGTCCATACACGTGCAGAACTGACACATGTGCGCAACAAGATACTCAACAGTCCATACTGACACATCTCACTCTCAGCTACTTTCATGCAAAGGGCGAAGCCCGACAGAACAAATGGCCGCCATGAACTTTCTGCGCACAACTGCCCTGGTCAAGAAGTCAGCCCACTGCATGTTCATGCCGATCTAGATCACGGAGATCACCTTTTGTACTGTAAGATCATGCACAGAGTGATGCTCAACAACAATGAGCTTTGTGTGTGTATGGAACATATCAAAGTTCTGCGCAATGGCAGGAGCACTCTCATTGTCATAGCGCAAAATGACACAAGGCATAGACTGAGGTGACCCACAAAACAGACATTGCAACCACACTGCCTCAGTAGCCCCAGTACCAAATGCAACATACCCAACCTCTGTTGAGCAATGTACAATACAACCATGCTTGCAATTGCGTCACGATACAACAATGCAACCCAGCAAGAACGCATAGCCTATCTGGCTGTGACCATCAGGCCTTCACACCCAGTCACTTTGCGTGCAGTAATCGACTACCACTAAACTGTACCGTTGAAAGAAAAGTCCAAGGTGTGGTATGGAGACCACGTACCACACCACTCGCACGGCCACGTGAAAGGCTCTTGCTTGAGGAAAATGTGGAAACTGTGCAAGGATTTTGATGTTGAAGGCAATGTCAGGCCGTGTGGTAATGACCACTTACCTAATAAGGCCCAAGTGCAGGGTGATGTCCATTGTCTCTCCCAGCTAAGTTGGATCATTGACATTCAGGGCATACTGTCCGACAGGTGTGATGGAGGTGGAGGTTGTGGGAATTCCACCAAGGAGGTCGGTAAACAACTCCTCCACTCCCTGAACAAAGCGCGAGCAGTGGTCATGCGGCCAACGGGTGTGAAGGTGTCAATGAAATTTACACCCTCGACTTGTGAGAACCCCTTGGCTATCAAGCGAGCCTTGTGGCAATCTAGTGTGCCATCAGGCTTCACCTAATTGCAAAAGACGCACTTGGCATGTATAGCCGGCCACCCAGGCAGGACTGCACGCTTGTAGGGAAGATACGCTTGAGAAAACTGGCATAGGCACCAAAGCAGGTGTGCCACAGAGGACAAGCACTGGCACAAAGGCAAGTGTGCCAGAAGGGAGTGACACTAGCATGCGATCAAGTGTGCTACAAAGGATTGAGACTGGCATGGGACCAAGTGTCCCAGAAGGGATTGACATTGGCATGGGAGCATGTGTGCTTGAAGGGACTGAGTGTAACACGAGAGTAGGTGTACTAGAAGGGACCAACATTGGAATAAAGGCAGGTGTACCAGAGGGACACGACAAGGCCATTGGACGGACAGCCATACTGGTTGGACCGTCATCAGCCGAGACTTCATGTGAGGAAACCCAAACGGACCCATCAGTAGGTCTACACACCCCCATCCGTCGAGAAGCCACGTAGGTGGGAACATGGTCGGCAGCCAGAATGTTGGATATGTTGTTGTAGGTGAGAGCCTCAACAAAGAGTGTGCTTTGAGAATTGAAGATGCAGTGACGAGCGGGGTCCCCAAAGCGTCAGGCCTTTGACCCAGGGGGGATTCCAAGGAAGGCACACATGCCACCCTGAGATGATACCTTGGACAACTATTGGTCCTCAGTGTACCAAACACAGGTTAGGGACCCCAAAACGCGAGCAAGACAGAGGTCGGTAGGATTGCCGAACCACAACTCGTACACTGTGGCATGGTTTGTAAGAGAACCATGCGATAGGAGGTTCCAGACCAATGCCATGTTGGAAAATCCCTCAAAGGCAAAGGACTCTGGATGACCACACTCAGACCACATGGCACGGACCGTCCATGGTGCGGTTCCAGCACTTAGACAAGTTTTTTTGCTATATTGTAGCAGAGACAGAGAGCTACTGAACAATACCATGCTATACAACGAAGGTGTTCATCTCGCCTAAGAACTCACCACCATGATCCGAGGAAACCATGTAGAGGATCTGATGAGACTGGCCCTTAGCCACCACTAGCTATAGGCAAACTGTCAAAGTGGTATCGCTCTTGTGGTGGAGACTACAGACCCAGCTCATCTGGGTAAATTCTGTTGACATGGTGTGCCCCTTGCCATGAGTGCCGTTGATCGTACACCCTGGTTCGACCACTGAGGAGTGGTCGAACACCTAATCTGAATTTAGATTTGGATTCCATGCAGGATCGAGCTTTGAATTGCTCGATTTGAGTGCGTATTCAGAAAGTTAGCCTAGCCCGAAAATGGGGTGTTAAGCGGGTGGAATCTGGTATCCGCCATGGGTGGCGGGATAATCCACCGCCAGTGATCTGAGTTCGCCTCCAATGGGCTCCAAAGGCACATGGGCCATGAAGGAATGGATGTGGATGGTCTCCTGGACCAAGGCGAGCCCCTCCCCACGTTGGAATGACAGGAAGGGCGCTTCGACAGGCCACCGTCGAAGCGCCTCCCGTCACTCCCATACGTGGGCATGGTGGGCGGCTCGGCTCCACCAAGGGTTACTTAGACGACGGTAGCAGGGGCTCTACTGCTCCGATTTGGGCATACTTGGATGCGTTGGAAAGCTTAGATCACAGGCTATAATAATCTGATGTAATCTCACTATGCTGACTAAGAAAAACGTGTTTCGATTCAGATCTACTGAATGCAACGTCTTCTGCCCACTCCTATCCGTGATCCTTGTGCTCCACACTCTTCACCAAAGGTGTCCATTGGCTGCCCCAAACCTTGGTTGCGTGAACCAGTGAGAGCTAGGCATCCTTGAGGGTGCCTCCACACCCACTAGAGCCAACAAAGGATTATGGGCCCATGTGCCTAAACGGACCCTAGCTCTTCAAGTTTTCACGCTACCGCCGCGTGCCATGGCAACGACCGAGCAAGAGAGCATCGGCGCCGTCTCCAAGTTTGATGGAGACGGCTTCCCTTTGTGGAGTTGGCAATTTTAGGTCTACCTTGATGACAAGGGCCTGCTTGAGCTGGTCAACGGTGAAGAGACCGCGCCTCCAGATACTGTGACGCCGGAGGAAGTGGACAATTACAAGAAGCGCAACAAGAAGGCGATTGCATTGTTGGTGTTAGCGCTAGCTCCTCCGCAGCGCGCACTGATACAAGGATGCACGGAGGCCGCGGAGGCCTAGAAGAAGCTCTGCACCATCTACCAGTCCACCAACCTCCCTAACCAGCTCTTTGTCTTCAAGAGGCTCGTCACCCTCCGAGCCAACGAAGGCGACAACATCATGGAGATCCTGCAGCACATTGAGTCCCTTCGTTCCGAGTGCGTAGCCACCGGATGGAAGGTTGACCCTCATTTGCAAGCTACGATCCTCCTTGTGGCCTTGCCGGACAGTTGGAGTCCCATGATCACCGTCGTAGGCGGCTGGTCCCCCGATGAGTTAAAGTACTCGAAGGTGGCTGAGTACGTCCGCAACGAATGGATGCGGCATGGTGGGAGAGAGAATGGGGCAACATCAAGTTCCGCCTATGCCGTCCGCCCTCGAGGTGGAGGGGGAGGCAAGAAGGGGAAGGGTGCCAAGCAGGGCACCAACAAAGGTGACAACAAGGGGGAGTGCCACAATTGTGGCAAACAGGGCCACTACGCACGCGATTGTCCCAACAAGAAGTCAGTCTAGCCTAGGAAGGGCGGGAAGAAGGACATCCAAGCCATGATGACCAGGGAGTCTACCGACTTGACAGATCCGGAAGTCACGGTGATCGACTCCGGATCAGGCCGACACACACAATGCAACCAGGCCGCGTTCACCACCTACGGTGCCACCGAGCGACGCCTGACAGTGGCCAATGGCAAAATGGAGTTGGCCGTGGGCAAAGGCAATGTTCGCATTGAGTCGGTGTATTGAGTCGGTGGTGAACGGGAAAGTCATTCCGTGCACCATCTACGACGTGCTCCACATGCCAAACTTTGGGGCAAACCTGCTGTCAGTGAGCCGCCTTATCGACAAGGGGCTCGAGGTACTCTTCAACAAGAAAGAGGCCATCATCCGGAAGGAAGGGGATGGCGAGGTGATTGCACGAGGCAAGAGGGAGGAGGACATGTACCTTCTTCGTACGAAGTTTCTTGCCGATGCAGTGAGGACTGATGCCGTCAACCTCGTGACGAAGGATGAAACAAATCTGGACCTATGGCACCGCCGCCTATGTCACATCGCTCCCTCCACTGTGAGGGACATGGCGAAGACGGAAGTGGTGTGGGGCCTTGAGGTCAAGGGCCTCAATGTAGCTAAGAATGCTGTGTGCGAGCCATGCGTGGTGGGCAAGGCAACACGGTAGCCGTTTGATGGCAAAGGGACGCGTGCATCGGCGAAGCTGGAGGTGGTCCACACTAACGTGTGTGGACCATTCGAGAGCTCCATCGGGGGCACTCGCTACTTTGTCACCTTCATCGACGACCGCAGTCGCAAGCTCTACCTCTACATCAAGAGTGATGTCCTGACTTGTATGCAAGAGTTTTTTGCGGCAGTGGAGCGGCAAACAGGCTTGAAGGTGAAGGCGTTCCGGAGCGACAACAGCGGTGAGTACGAGGGCTGCTCGGAATGGATGAAGAGCAAGGGGATCGCGTGGCAGAAAATTACGCCACACTCTATACAACAGAATGGCGTCGCCGAAAGGGCGAACCGCACCATCCTCAACATGGTCCGGTCCATGTTGAGCGATGCCGGCCTCACGCAGTGGTATTGGGGTGAGGCGGCACGGACAGCGGCGTACATCATGATCCTGATGCCGACAAAGCCGCTAAGATACGCGCAGTCCAAGGTGTGGAAGACGCCACAAGAAGTGTGGAGCGGGAGGAAGCCAACTATGGCACACCTCCGCACTTTTGGTTGTGTTGCACATTCTGTTGTACAAGCACGGGAGGGGCTGGGCAAGCTTGACCCGCGAACTCGCCGGTGCATCTTTCTCGGGTTTGAGAGCGGGAGCAAGGCGTACCGGCTCTTCGACCCGTGGAGGCAACAGATCGTGAAGAGTCACAACGTCATGTTCGACGAGGACAGGCGTAGGATGGACAAGGATGCGGGTCTCTCCAAGAGTGGGGAGTGACTGCCACTCCTCGAGGGGAAGACGCCGGAGGACGCATAAGAGGGTGACGTCCGAGCGACTCCAACCGGCGGGAACCGTCCAGGGCATGGGGAAGTGGCTGATATTGAGTCCGAAGCACCGGCAGCAGTGGAGCTGAACGAGGAGGCGGGTAGTGAGTCCGCATCTCCACGGTCCCCAAGAGAGGGGGAGCAGGCCAGCGGTGCAAGTGGTGCCGTGAGAGGGCAGTAGCAGCAGCAGCAGCAGCAGCAGCAGCGGGAGCAGCAGCAGCAGCCTCAACAGCAGCAGCCCCGGAGAAGCGGATGCGCAAGAAGGACGACAAAATGGTACGATGCCGAACAGGGCACCTGGACTGGGTTTGCTTGAGCGTTCTTTGCGCAAGAAGAGCCAAAGACCGTCAGGGAGGCGTTGCAGCAGAAGGATGGGGCTGAGTGGGAGGGAGCCATAAAATGTGAGCTCGCCTCCCACGAAGAGAACGGCACTTAGCAGCTGATTGACAGACCAGAGGGCGCAAAAATCATCGGCTCCAAGTGGATCTTCAAGAAGAAGCTCACCAAGGAGGGGAAGGTGGAGCGGTACAAGGTGCGGCTGGTGGCAAAGGGGTACGCCCAACAAAAAGGTGAACACTACGAAGAAATCTTCGCACCGGTGGCAAAGTTTGCCTCCATCCGTTCCATTCTCTCGGTGACAGCGGCGCGTGACTACGAAGTCCACCAAATGGACGTGAAAGCCGCGCTTCTCAATGGCGACCTGGACAAGGAGGTCCTCATGGAGGTGTCGGAGGGGGTGGACGTGCCGCCCAGGAAGGTGTGCTGCCTTCGCAAGGTGCTCTACGGACTGAAACAAGCGCCACTCATGTGGTTCCTAAAAATGGATGGCTTCATGGCCGAGCTTGGCTTCAAGCGCTGCAAAGCGAATCAAAGCGTGTACGTGAAAAAGCAGCCGGGTTTGCACCAGATTGTGGTCCTCTACGTAGATGATCTCATTCTCGTGTCATCGGACATGGAAGAGTTGGTGAACCCGAAGTGGCAGCTGGGCGGTCGGTTCAAAATGACCGATATGGACGAGCTTGAGTACTATCTCGGCGTCGCCATCAAAAGGGACCGCAAGGCACGCACACTGGAGATGGTGCAAGCAAAGTACGTGCAAGAGGTGCTCCGCCGCTACACCATGGAGGAGTGCAACCCTATCGGCACACCCGTGACCACCACATGTGAGCTAAGCTCGAGCATGGGGCCGAGCACAGATGAGGAGAAGGAGGAGATGGCAAGTGTGGCATACCAGCCCACGGTGGGGAGCATCATGTACGCCATGGTGGCGACGCGGCCCAACCTGGCCTTCGCAGATCGCCAATTGAGCCACTATGTTGCTGACCCCGAGCCGCTGCGTTGGCAAGCGGTGAAGCGGATCCTCCGCTATCTCAAGGCGACAAAACAATTGCGGCTCGTGTTTGGAGGGGGAGCTCGTGATGACTCCTTCGAGTTGGTCGGCTACTCGGATGCTGACTGGGCTGGTGATGTGGATGACAGAAAATCAACGTCGGGGTACGTTTTTCTGCTTGGTGGTGCAGCTGTCTCATGGGCAAGTAGGAAGCAGGACTGCGTGGCGTTGTCCAGCAACAAAGCGGAGTACATCGCACTCGTGGAAGCCGCAAAGGAGGCGGTGCGGCTGTGGCAGCTGCTAAAGGAGATCGGCGTGCTCAAAGGAAACCAACGGTACTCAACGTTGACAACATGAGTGCCATCAGCCTCACCCAGAACCCAGTGCTGCACAGGAGGACCAAGCACATCGAGCTCTGTCATGACTACGCACGGGATTTGGTGGCGAAGGGAGATGCGGCCATAGTGCATTGTGGCACTAAGCGCATGCTCGCTGATGCCATGACCAAGGCACAACCCAAGGACAGGCACGATGTGAGCTTCATTGAGCTTGGTCTGCGCTTTGAAGTTTAAAATCCTACAGGTTCCATGGACATGGCATCAAGGCTGTGGTGCAAGGGGAGGATTGTTGACATGGTGTGCCCCTTGCCATGAGTGCCGTTGATCGTACACCCTGGTTTGACCACTGAGGAGTGGTCGAACACCTAATCTGAATTTAGATTTGGATTCCTTGGATTTTTTTCCATGCAGGATCGAGCTTTGAATCGCTCGATTTGAGTGAGTATTCAGAAAGTTAGCCTAGCCCGAAAATCGGGTGTAAAGCGTGTGGAATCTGGTATCCGCCATGGGTGGTGGGATAATCCACCGCCAGTGATCCAAGTTCGCCTCCAATGGGCTCCAAAGGCACATGGGCCATGAAGGAATGGATGTGGATGGTCTCCTGGACCAAGGCAAGCCCCTCCCCACGTTGGAATGACAGGAAGGGCGCTTCGACAGGCCACCGTCGAAGCGCATCCCGTCACTCCCGTTCGTGGGCATGGTGGGTGGCTCGACTCCACCAAGGGTTACTTCGACGGCCGTAGCAGGGGCTCTACTGCTCCGATTTGGGCGTGCTTGGATGCGTTGGAAATCTTAGATCACAGGCTATAATAATCTGATGTAATCTCACTATGTTAAGTAACAAAAACGTGTTTCGATTCAGATCTACTGAATGCAACGTGTTCTTCCCACTCCTATCTGTGATCCTTGTGCTCCACGCTCTTCATCAAAGGTGTCCATTGGTTGTCCCAAACCTTGGTAGCGTGAACCAGTGAGAGCTAGGCATCCTTGAGGGTGCCTCCACACCCACTAGAGCCAAAAAACTCATCAGTTGGAGTTAGGACATGTTTGCCCCGATCTAAGAGAGACTCGATAGGGAGGGGACCGGAAAGGTCAGAGTGGACCAACTCAAGCGGGCATAGTGTCCCAAAAATGGAGTCAGGGTAAGTGCAGCAATGCATCTTACCCTGAGCATAAAATAGATAGTCTGTCTGGAGTGGAGGAAGTCGTGTCAAGACCAAGGGCTGGCTAAGTCCAGATGAGCTTGGACAGAGTGTCCAAACTCCCATGGCAAAGGTAGCAATGCATCAAACGTTGGTGTTCTCAAGGGAGAACACCAAATACAAGCACATGAGCAAGTGCGGAGGAAGGAGAGTATGCAGAGGAAGTGGTACGAGACACATTGCAACGAGGTGCCCCTGGTTTTCCTGGCATACTCGTGGCCTTGTCCGACTTTCAGGGGCATCTGGGCCATTTTCCGTTTTTTTTAAGTATAGCTCGCGGTCGAGCTTGACTCTGCTTGACCGTGGCTATGCAACGTGAGGAGGAGGAGCAACGAACAAGTGAGTGCCGACGTGAGGGTCACGCCGGCGCTAGGGCGCTATTTTGCCTGTAATCCCTCGCGTTTTTCCAGACACGCCACATGAGGGTAGCGGTGCCCCTTTTGGTGAACAGCGAGTGGCTCACGCTATCCGCCGAGAAGTTCTCACGTTGGAGCCTCCGACGACGGACGCGGTCAAGGGTAGCAATGGAACAGTGGCTGTAACCTCCTGCCTGTTGCAGCACTTTGTGGTGGCATTTGCATCACGGCAAACACACCCACCGCCAAGACACACCCGCATTGACATTGAGAGGCGTTTGGCCAATACGACGGCCCACCAAGAGACAGGATGGACAATCGATCCAGACAATCGACGTCTGGGGACTTCTTACACAAGGCACTAGGTACAAGCAGGGCACTGAGTTGAGGTGCAAGTAGGGCATCGAGTACGGGTGCAAGTACCTTGTTGTAGCAAGCTAGGAAAGCAGTAGGCTAAGGCCTAGGCTAGCCGGCCCGACAGTATAAATACCCTGTACCCAGTTCAGTCTAATGAACCAAATAACCAATGTTTGTCAGGATGGAATCTGCATGGTGAGGTCCCGAAGTTTGTCTGATCGTTTCTATTGGTTCACGTCTACTGTTTTGCGCGAATCAGAGACTGAGCGTGAGCTTTCTGGTCGCCTCACGCTATGTGAGCAGGAATTTAGAGACAGTCAGTTTGCGAAGGGAATAAAGTCGTTTTGTGTTAGTTTTTTAACATGGACATGATCACAACATTAATAGGGCTAGTCATGAGCTTTCCAACGCACCAAACCGCGTGCAATTCGGCCAAGCGTAGCTCAAGTTATGCTTGCCAAAGCGCAGGTCTCACCCACCACAGAAGCCTGACGCCGCCACTCGCCGTGGCGCCTTCGTTCACGTGCGAAGCGCCTTTCCCAAGGCGCATATCCCATTGCACATGGTGTGGGGNTCATGAGCTTTCCAACGCACCAAACCGCGTGCAATTCGGCCAAGCGTAGCTCAAGTTATGCTTGCCAAAGCGCAGGTCTCACCCACCACAGAAGCCTGACGCCGCCACTCGCCGTGGCGCCTTCGTTCACGTGCGAAGCGCCTTTCCCAAGGCGCATATCCCATTGCACATGGTGTGGGGGTCTCCTGCACTGTTTCCATGCACCCTACTCACTTTTGGGTCGTGTTTGGTGATGGGGTGTGACGAGGTTCGAAACCTGTCAGTGGACCTGCAGTCAGAGTTTTGACAAAGTCCCCGAGTAACAAAACGCACTACTGAGTTTCGGACGTCGAGCCAGGATTTTGGCCAAGTCCCTCAGTAACAACCTGCACTACTGGATCCGGTAGATGATCCACCTGATCAGGCGGATCATCCACCGGACGCCTCGGCAGGCCTATCGGAGCATTTTCTCCAGATGGTATTTTTGTTACTCTGTCCGGTCGATGATCGACCGGATTTCGAGTCGCAGTCGGCTCCCAGAGCCGCTGCGCATACCCCAACTTTGGAAGGTCATATCTCCCTCGATACTTGTTCGATTCCGGCGAAAGAACTTTCACCGGATTCAAGGACTCGTCAAATTTTAGGGGCAATCCTCCATTTTAGGATCCGAGCAATCGTAGAGTCTCCAGATCCGTCGTAGCGGCGTTTCCACTTTCTGGCGGCTTGTCGGGGCCTCCCGGCGTCGCACTTGGGCATGCGGAGGGGCAGTTTTTCAACATTCTCCCCCTTGCACCTGCCATACCCGCTGCTCCTGCTTGTTCTCACTCATCTTCCGCTGCGCCCTCCAGCCCATCATAGCTGGTCATCCCAAGTCCGGCCACGCTCATCGCGTGCCGGTCCGCGGGTTGCGCCTTGGTCAAGCAATCCGCAAGCATGTTGTGCGTGCTGCAGTGCTGCAGCACCACACGCCCCTTCTTGACCATGTCCCATGCATAGTGATAATGCACGTCGATGTGCTTCGTCCTCCTGTGCTGCGTCGGGTTGTTGGTCAGCGAGATGGAGCCGGTGTTGTCCTCTTGCACCACCGTTGGCTCCTGGTGCGGCACACCCAGCTCCCCCAGCAACCTGCGGAGCCACACCGCCTCCTTCACCGCCTCGGCCAGCGCGATGTACTCTGCTTCCACTGTGGAGGTGGCGACGTAGTCCTGCTTCTTGCAACACCACGAGACCGCTGCACCAGCGAGGAAGAACACGTAGCCGGATGTGGAATTTCGCTTGCCCACATCCCCAGCGTAGTCTGCGTCCGTGTAGCAGACCAGACGCAAAGGGTCGACCGGCCCTTTGCCATCAAACCTCAGGCGTGCGTGCCGCGTCGCCTGCAGGTAGCGGAGGATGCGCTTGACCGCCTGCCAGTGTAGTGGCCCTGGATTGGCCACATACCTGCTCACTTGGCCCACGACGTAGGCCAGGTCCGGTCGAGTCGCCACCATGGCGTACATGAGGCTGCCCACCGCCGATTGGTACGGCACCCCTGCCATATCCTCCCGCTCTTCTTTTGTTTGCGGAGCCATTGCCGCACTCAGTTCACAGGTCGTGGAGATAGGACTGCACACTGGTTTGCTCTCCTCCATGCCATACCGCTTCAGCACCTCGGCCACGTATTTGGCCTGCCCCAGCTCAAGCGTGCGCGCCCTCCGGTTCCGCGTAATGCTCACCCCGAGGTAGAACTCCAGCTCCCCCATGTCCGAAATCTGGAACCTGCTGCTCAGCTGCTCTTTCAACTGCTGTAGGCTCGGCAGGTCTGAGGAGCACAAGATCAGATCTTCCACGTAGAGCACGACAATCTGATGGAGCTTCTTGCTGCACCGCACGTACACACTGTGATCTGCCTCACAGCGCTTGAAGCCGAGTTGTGCCATGAAGCTGTCCATCTGTTGGTACCAGCATCGGGGAAATTGTTTTAGCCCGTACAAGGACTTCCAGAGCTTGCACACCTTGCCCTCCGGCGCCTCCACCCCCTCCAGCACCTCCATGTAGATTTCCTTGTCGATGATGCCATTGAGGAAGGCCGTCTTTACATCCATTTGGTGGAGCTCCATGTCCTTCGCGGCCGCCACCGCAAGGATTACCCGGATTCTTGTAAACTTGGCGACGGGGGCGAACGTCTCATTGTAGTGTTCGCCCTTACGCTGTGCGTACCCCTTCGCCACGAGCCGCGCCTTGTACCTGTCAACCACTCCTTCCTTCGTGAACTTGGTCTTGAAGATCCACTTGGAGCCGATGACCTTGGCGTTTTTTGGCCTGTCAACCAGCTGCCACGTGTCGTTTTCTGCAATGGACGCCAACTCGGACTTGATGGTGGAATTCCACTGCTCCCCCTCGGGCCGCGCAAGCGCCTCTTGCACGGTCGTCGGTTCCGTTGATGCAGCCAGCATGCACCGCGTCATGCCGATCCATCGACCGGTGCCTGCGTCGAAACGCTTCCCCGCTCTCCGCTACCTTTCGCTGCGACGCGGCAGTCTTGGCGGCGTCTCGTCGCTCTATTGCGATCCTTCCGACTCATTCCGCTCCGGTGAATCATCGACCGGACGGCTTCCCAAGGATTCCTCCCGCTCCGGTGAACCATCAACCGGACGGGCGGCGCGTCTGGAGGATTTTTCTCCGACGCCTGACGCGAACGCTACTAGGAGTACGCGCATCGGCACCCGCGGTGCCTCCTTCGACGGATCATTCCGCCGGATCTCCAGCCCAGCTGCATCGTCGTCAGAGTCCTCCGCATCGGCTACTGCTCCTGCTGCACCGCCGCGCTCCGATGCCGCATCATCGACTTCCGCGTCTGCCGGCTCCTCCTCGTAGTCAAGGACCTGGAACCACTCCACCTGTTTTGGAGTGTTCCCGACGCTCATGTCATTGATGCTGCTGCTGAAGCTCTGCTGCTTGTCGAACTCAACGTCACAGCTGCGGATGATCTCTTGCGTGCGCGGGTCCCAGAGCCAAAACGCCTTTTGCGCACTCTCATAGCCGAGGAACAAGCACGGCTTCGCCCGCGGTTCCAGCTTGCTGTTGCGTCTTTGCGCCGCCTGCACCATCGCGTGCGCCTTACACCCAAACACCTTCAGGTGCGCCACATTTGGCTTGTGCCCGCTCCAAACCTCCTGCGGCATCTTCCAGCCGCCCTTGCCCTTCAGCACCTTTGTTGGGGTGAGGTTGATGGTGTAGCTCGCTGTACGCACAGCCTCCGCCCAGAACCCTCGCGGCAACCTCGCATCCACAAGCATGGTCCGCACCATGTTGAGCAGCATCTGGTCCGCCCGCTCCGTCACTCCGTTGGACTGTGGCGAGTACGGCGTAGTGGGTTCCCACTTGATGCCCTGCTGCTTCATCCACCCGCTACAGTCCACGTACTCTCCGCCATTGTTGCTGCGTAGCGCTCTGACCTTCTGGCCAGTCTGCCTCTCCACCGCTGCGACGTACTCCTTCAGCCGGTCCAGGACCTCGCCCTTCCGCTTCATGAAGTACACGTAGAGTTTTCTGCTGCAGTCGTCAATGAAAGTGACGAAGTATCTCAAGCCACTGTTTGACGGCGTTTTGAACGGTCCGCACACGTTTCTGTGCACGACCTCCAGTAGGTCCTTTGCGTGAGCCTTGTTCTCGTTGAACGGCTTGCGCCGCGCCTTACCCAAAATGCAAGGCTTGCACTTTTTGTGCGCTGCTGCATTTGCTACCGCGTCTACACCATTGACGACGAGGCCGCGCACCATGTCGCGCTTTACCATCTCCTTAACGGTTGCAGGCGCCGAATGCCCCAACCGTTGGTGCCAGAGCTCCAGATCAGCGCTTCCTCCCTTGGCCATGTTGACGACGCGCTCCTACAAATATGCTGTGTCGGATGCCGCGGGGACCACCTTGGTCTCCACGATGTAGAGACCGCCCTCGCGCTTCGCCTCCAGCACGACCTCGCCGTCACCGTCGATGCGCACCACTGCGCCTTTCTTGCGGAAGAGCACCTCATATCCCTTGTCTGTCAAGCGGCTAACACTCAGGATGTCAGCAAGGCCGGGGACGTGCTGCACATCACGGATTGTGCACAGCTCCTTCTTACCGCCCACCACGACTTCCACCTCCACGTCGCCTCGGCCGGCCGCCGGCTCAACTTTGTCGTTCGCGACCACCATTGACTTGGAGGACTTCTAGTAGGTGACAAGCCCCACCTTCTCAACTTGGGTGTGCTCCTCGGCCCCGGAATCCAGGCACCGCCTGTTGGCCTTCTTAAGGAAGTGATTCTTGTTGCCGTTGAGGAGTGACCTGCCCTTGTTGTTTTTGCCACCGGTCGTCGCCTCGTCCGGGCACTCACGGGCCCAATGGCCCTCCTTGCCGCAGTTGCGACACGCACCTTTCTTGGCGCCCTTCTTGCTGCCGCCTTTTCTGCCACTTCCTTTGTCCCCACTTTCGCCACCATGTGTTCTGGTGACGAGGGCCGATGAGGAAGACGAGGACTCCCCGCAGCTCCGGCGCTGCGCCTAGTTGCGGATGTACTCTGCGACCGCGCCATAGGTGAGCTTGTCCTGTGACCATCCTCCAAGGACGGTGATGACTGGGCCCCAACTGTCAGGTAGGGCCATGAGGAGGGCCATCGCCTGTAGCTGCGTGTCGATCTTCCACCCCACATTATTGCATTGCGAGGTGGGCAACTCGATCTGCTGCATGGCGGAGATGACATCATCTCCCTCCTCGATTCTCACCGTGAGGAGTCCCTTCATCGCGAAGATTTTTTTCGCGAGCGACTTGGATTGGTGGATGGCACAGAGCTTTTGCCAAGCTTCGGCTGCCAGCTTGCAGCCTTGGAATTAGCCCCACTGCGACTCGGCTGTCCCGGACACCAGGAGCATGAGCGCCTCCGTCTTCTTCTTTTCGAA
The DNA here is from genome assembly GCA_023375785.1 of Penium margaritaceum. Lineage (NCBI taxonomy): Eukaryota > Viridiplantae > Streptophyta > Zygnematophyceae > Desmidiales > Peniaceae > Penium > Penium margaritaceum. Next base: position 107,397 of record SZWC01002301.1, on the reverse strand, counting down.
GGCCTGCTTCTCCGCGTCCGTAGTAGTCGCCTCTGTGAGCACCTCCTTTACCAACATGACGTCCAGCAGCCCCTTATGCGAGAGGTGCAGTTCAAACTGCCACCTCCATAGCCCGAAGCCCAGGCCACCCGCATGCTTCTGAATGGGCTGCGTCTCCCTCTGCGCCATGTACGCAGCTGCTACTCCGAAGTTCTCAGAACTTCACGGCGATGTCCAAGATGACGATCCCGTGCGCAACGGAAGCGTGGTGGACCCATAACCCATTGTCAGGATGGAATCCGTGTGGTGCGGTCCCGACGTTTGTCTGATCTTCTCTAGTGGTTCACGTCTACTGTTTTGGGCGAATCTGAGATTGAGCGTGAGCTTTCTGGTCGTCTCACGCTATGTGAGCAGGAATTTAGAGACAGTCAGTTTGCGAAGGGAATAACGTCATTTTGCGTTAGTTTTTTAACATGGACATGATCACAACATTAATAGGGCTAGTCATGAGCTTTCCAATGCACCAAACCGCGCACGACTCGGCCAAGCGTAGCTCAAGTTATGCTTGCCAAAGCGCAGGTCTCACCCACCACAGAACCCTGACGCCGCCACTCGTCGTGGCGCCTTCGTTCACGTGCGAAGCGCCTTTCCCAAGGCGCATATCCCATTGCACATGGTGTGGGGGTCTCGTGCACTGTTTGAATGTACCCTACTCACTTTTGGGTCGTGTTTGGTGATGGGGTGTGACGAGGTTCGAAACCTGTCCGTGGACCTGCAGTCAGAATTTTGACGAAGTCCCCGAGTAACAAAACGTACTACTGAGTTTTGGACGTCGAGCCAGGATTTTGGCTAAGTCCCTCAGTAACAACCTGCACTACTGGATCCGGTGGATACTCCACCTGATCAGGCGGATCATCCACCGGACGCCTCGGCAGGCCTATCAGAGCATTTTCTCCAGATGGTATTTTTGTTACTCGGTCCGGACGATTATCGACCGGATTTCGAGTCGCAGCCGGTGCCCAGAGCCGCTGCGCATACCCCAACTTTGGAAGGTCATATCTCCCTCGATACTTGTCCAATTCCAGCGAAACAACTTCCACCGGATTCAGCGGCTCGTCAAATTTTAGGGGCAATCCTCCATTTTAGGATCCGAGAAATCGTAGAGTCTCCAGATCCGCTGGAGCGGCGTTTCCACTTTCTGGCGGCTTGTCGGCGCCTCCTGGCGCCGCACTTGGGCATGCGGAGGGGCAATTTTTCAACAATGTTTTCCAGTTCTGGTTTCCTGTCATCTATAAGTCTATGTTTTCCGTTGCGACTGTGCTCTCCACACACTAAAGCTTAATCTTTGGAGAGCACCCACTCTCACATCTGGCATTAGAGCCAGAGTCACACGTTGGGCGGAAGCGCTGTCGGAGCTCGCCAAACTTCAAGGAGCAAAGGCATGGACTACACTGGACAACATCGAAGCTGAAGGAGAGGGAGATTCCTGGACCTGACTTCGAAGCCAACGCACGAGCCAACCTCTCAAAAAATTTCTACATTTCCAAAGTGTCCACACTGCCTACTCTGCGTGCATGGAAGACGACAGGTGACTCCCACGCATTTCAAAGATGTCAAATTGTCATCCCGGCCTGCCGAACTGCTGTTGAAAGCGTTTTTTGATTGCTACCAAAATGCTACCAATGTTTTTTTAATATCTCCAACGGCCAAAAACCATCCAGAGCCATGGAGCGGGCCCCGTAATAGATCATTGAGTAGCTTGGAGCCCTCAAGCCAAAGAATGAGCGGCTCAATTGATAGATGGCTGACCTGCGGGATGGGACTGACGCTGGACAGGTTCAGGCGACCCGGTCAACGAGTCCGCCAAGACCAAAGCCAAAGGCTCTGGAACCATTCAATCCCTTGGTGAAGGGTGCGAACATTTGGACCTGGTTGCTGGTGATGAACAGCTACTTTGAGGCTTTGAGTCACCCTCTAGAGGAGCATGCTGTGTGTATGTCATCCGCGATGACACTGCTACGTGGAGCAGCATTGGAGTGGTGGAGGTAGCAGAATATGCTGGCCTCTCGAGGTGGAGGTGGGAACGCAGCTGTGCAACATGCCGTGTTTTGGAATCTAGGCACAGGACAGCCAAACGCGCATGCCGACAACATGGGAGCACTTTGAGCAAGCCATCAGGGATCGTTTTGATCTCATGAAGGCCTCCATGGTCGCACACAACAAGCTGAAGCAGCCGAAGCAGATCAGCTCAGTCCAGGAGTACACACATCGATTCTTGGCATTGTGCTCGGAGATTGACGACATGAATGAGCCGGAGATGGCGGACAAGTGCCACAACGGTTTGAAGGCGGACATTTACCGCACACTGGCATTGAGTGGAATCATGGAGTTCCAGGCGATGGTGGCCACGTCAGAGCGCGTTGACGTGCCACGCTACCATCGAGGGGGTTTTCATGAGAAGCACGAGAATTTTCAATGTCAAGCACAGCTCCAACATACAAACCCCATGGAGGTCGACGTGCAAGGAGGCCATTATCAGAGCAAGATCCGAGGTAGAAATTGTTGGATGTGTGGAAAGCCTGGACACCACAAAAAGGACTGCAAGAAGAAGAAGCAAGAGAACGGCAACTAGCAGTGAGTGGCAAACGGCCAACTGTTCGAAAATCTTTCGCTGCATCAGTGAACACTAGCCTCGAAAGTCTTTTGACAACTAGGGAGCTGCCGAGTATATTGTTGCGGAGCAAAGGGAGCGCGAGCGTTCCGAGAATCCTCCTGAAAGCCAAGCTTTTATTGGTTGGTCCTGCGAGCGACGAGGGGCACCAGACTTGCCGGAAGATTAAAGCACTGCTGGATTGCGGTGCGTCACACGCATTCTTCAATGACGAGCTTGTAGAAAGGTTGAGGATTGCTCGGTTACCTAGGAAACCAACTAAGACAAAGTTGGTACAAGGGGAGCTGGAGTGCGGATTGCCTTTGAAGCCTTTGAGGGCATGTCTGGGCAAGTTTTTGTGCCTGGAAAACCTTTGCATGTGCCCGATGGATGCCTACGACGCCATTTTAGGACTTGACTGGCTGCACCGGAGAAGTCCTGCTGTGAATTGGTTGTGCAGCCAGGTGAAAGTGAAGAAATGTGAAGAGCAAATTGTTTTGTCGTTATGGGCTAAGGAGAAGGACTCCAAGGCAGGCAAGGTGCCGCTAAAGCGTTATAAACGCAAGGGGGAGCAAGTGTACCTTGTGTGGGTACGGACAAAGGTAGTAGCTAAAGAGGTGGAAGTGTTGGTAGGAGAGGCAAACCAACAAGAGGGAGATCAGCAGAAAGCACAAGCACCTGATCTCTCGGAAGGCATCAAGGGAGTGTTAGACAGGTACGGTGACGTGTTTCCTGGTAAGCTACCAAAGGGCTTACCACCAAAGCGGGCCATCGACTACAAAATTGATCTCGTGTTGGGAGCAACTCCAACAATGTGGGCTGCTTATCGCATGAGCGATAATGAGCTGGGTGAGCTGAAGAAGCAGTTGGAGGAGCTGACGGAGTAGGGGTTCATCACGCCATTGGTGTCACCCTACGATGGACTGGTCATTTTTGTGAAGAAGACGATATGGGAGCTGCGGATGTGCATGGACTATCGTGCACTAAACAACGCAACGATCAGAACCAGTACCTGCTGCCAAGGGTCTTGGAGTTGTTTGACTAGCTGAGGGGAGTAGAGTTCTTCAACAAGATTGACTTGCACTTGAGGTACCATTATATCCTGATTATGGAGCAGGATGTGGAGAAGGTGGCGTTTTTGACGCGGTGCGGTCATTTTGAGTACCTCGTGATGCGGTTTGGGTTGACCAATGCTCCTGCAACGTTCATGAGCCTCATAAATAGGATCTTCCTGCCCCATCTGGACCAGTTTTTGGTGGTGTTCCTTGACGACATCTTCATCTACTCTCGGACCTTGGAGGAGCATCAACAACATCTTTGATACGTGTTAGACATTTGTCAGAGAGAGAAGTTGTTTGTGAAGCTCTTCAAGTGAAAGTTCAAGAAGAGAAAAGTGGAGCTCCTTGGGCACATCGAAAGCGGAAAGGGTCTCCACATGGTTCCAAAGAAGGTGGAAGCAGTGAAGCGGTGGCTGATACCAAAGTACGTGCGTGACATCCAGGTCTACTTGGGGCTTGTCAACTACTACTGGAAGTTCATACACGTGTATGCAGAGAATGGTAAGCCACTGACTTTACTGCTGAGGAAAGATCACCAGTGGGAATGGAGCGAGAAGGGGCAGAAGATCTGATGCATCCAGATTCATCCAAGGAGTACGTCATGGTGACGGATGCAAGCAACTATGCCATTGGGGCAGTGCTAAAGGGGTCACAGCTGATTGCATATGCATCACACAAGCTGCGAGGTGCGGAGATGAACTATGCAATCGATGAGAAGGAGATACTTGTGGTGATCCATGCGTTCAAGCACTGGAGGTGTTACGTCGAGTCGCGGCGTTGCGTGGTCTTCACGGATCATTATGCCTTGAAGTACCTGAAGATGTAGCCAAACCTCACTTGCCCGCAGACCCGCTGGATGGAGTTTTTGGAAAGAAGCTTTGACTATAAAATCCAGTATAAGCCTGGGAAGGTGAGCCCGACAGATCTTCTGTTAAGGAGGCCGGACTTGAGCCTCAATGCCATCTCAGTTTTGATGGGATCACTTATCATGCATAGCCTGTTCAAGCACGGCTATGGCGTGGATGATGACTTCACAAGTGGTACACTAAAAGACGCCATGTGGGATGGAATGTATTGGCGAAAGGGACAGGAGCGGATTGTCGTGCCGGACTATGCACCATTGAAGCAGTTGTTGCTGGAGGAGGTGCATGACACCTAATACTTGGGTCACTTTGGCTTCAATAGGACTCTCAAAGCCTTGGCACGCCAATGCTAGTGGTCTTCAATAGCGACTGAGTGCAAGAGGTTTGTGAGCAATTTTTATGTGTGCCAACGCATCAAGGCACGGAGGACCAGGCCACATAGGGAGCGGCAACCATTGCGTGTACCAGAGAGGCCATGGACTGACAACTCGTTTTACTTCATCGGCAGTTTGCCTGTAACGCAACAGGGCAACAACATAGTGTTGGTGGTGGTGGACCGGTTCTCCAATATGGCACATTTCATCGCATGTTCTGAAACCATCACAGCTCTTAGAATAGCTCAAGTCCTTCTTAGTCATGTCCTCAAGCTGCATGGAGTGCCGTAGTCAGTGATCTCGGATCGTGATCCCTGCTTCACTTCGCGGTTTTGGAGGGATCTCATGACAAAACTGGGCAAGCAGGTGCAGCTGACCCTAGCATACCACCCACAGAGAAAGTGGCAAACGAAGTGCACAAACCAGATATTGGAGCAACTATTGTGGAGCATGGTCCCACCAAATGGAGAGGGTTGGGAGGAGAAACTTAGAGTGGCAGAGTTTTTCTACCACTCAGCTGTGTTAACATCAACTGAAAAGTTGTTTGAGGTGTTTTATGACCACCAGCCACTAAGCCCAGCTTCCCTTGCTACGGCAACATCTCTTTCGACAATGCAATAGATTGCTCGTGGATTTGCCACCACATGGGACATGGTGCGGCAATGAAAGTTGAAGACGTAAAAGTAGCAGAAGCAAGAAGCAGATAAGCATCGCTCTACAGGGGAATTCCAAGTTAGAGATCAGGTGATGCTGAATTTTGCTCACCATCTTCTGATGGGAGCTGGGTGTCCCAAGCTGAAGCCTGGATGGGTGGGTCCGTTCCACATTCTCGAGAAGCGGTCGGTCATTTCCTACAAGCTGCAGCTTCCAGCTCACTACACTATCTATGTTGTGTTCCACACCTCTCTGCTTCATACCTATCGTGACCCCAATACCTTCTTTGAGGGTCATGGGACAGCTCCAACGCCTATTGTCTAGGTTGAGGGCAGTGAAGAGTTTGAGGTAGAGAAGATTGTGGCAGATACCTAGAGGGGACATTGACACGAGTTTCCCGTGTAATGGAAAGGGTACCCGGTGAAGCACAACTCTTGGGACCCACAGGCCTAATACCATTAGGGGGTTGTTTCACCCAGAGGCCCAGCGCCGACATGAGGGTCACGCCGGTGTTAGGGGGCTGTTTCACACGTAACCCCTCGCGGCATTCCAAACACGCCATGCAAGGGTGGAGGTGCCCCTCTTGGCGAATAGCATGTGGCTCACGCTATCTTGCCAAAGCCTCTGACGATGGACGCGGTCAATGGCGGCTGCAGAACGGTGGCTGCAACGGCATGCCGTTTGCAGTACTTTGCGGTGGCGTGCAAAACATGGCAATTACACCCACCACCGAGACACACCCGCGGTGACAGCGGGAGACGTCTGGCTAACACGGCGGCCCGTCAAGAGACAGGATGGACCGTTGATCTGGTCGATCGATGGCGAGGGACTTCTCGCACAAGGTATTAGGTTCAAGAAGGTCACTGAGTTCACGTGCAGGTAAAGCACCAAGTACAGGTACAAGTAGCTTGTTGTCGCAAGCTAGGAAAACAGTAGGATGAGGCCTGGGCTAGCCAGCTGGACGGTGTGAATACCCTGTATTCAGTTTACTCTAATGATCTTGATAACCAGTGTCTTCTAGTCTTGGCTTCCGGACATCTCCAAGTCTGCCTTTTCCGCTGCAATTGTGCTCTTCACACATTAAAGCTTAATCTCCAATGAGCACAATTCTCACACACACAATAGAGTTCATTGCCAATTGAGGAATGAAGGAGAATGGCACGAGTGTCGAGAGTAGTCACTGTGGCAAAGTCAGTGGACTTCTCAACAGAGAGACCCATCCTGGTTTAAACACAAACAGAGAGGAGGATGAGCTCAAGAGCATGAACAAAGATCATAAAAAAAATACAAGGGGCCAAATGGACCATCAAACCACCCGACCCCAACTCCCTACACACGCAACAACTGACCAGACCCTGTGCAAACAGACCAAACGGATGCAAGAGGACCGAGCATGACAAAGTCACTACAACAACAAGTCATGTGATGGGTAGCACAAGAGTCAATGATCTAGGTTCCACACGACTCATGACCAGTCATCGACACTCAAGAATATGCCATCGAGAACTCTGTCTTTGATGGATGTGAAGTATGGGAATGGAGACAACGACCAACAGTACAGACATGTGACTTGTCAAGCCAGTCTGTACAGTTAGGTCCGTCTTCATCACAAGCTGATTGAGCTCTCCCAAAAGCATCATCATGGGAAACAGAAACAGTAGGACAAGCTGTGTGAGAATCACTTGGCTGTGAAAACACCCGCACACCTCCCTGAGTATGAAGCACCAACAGCTGACAAAGCTCCATGATCGTGCGATCCCGAAGGTCCATATCACCACTTTTCTCTAGTGAAGAGGTTGCTTCTGCTAAAGTTGTAGGCATGGCGTCACTTTTTCGTGTGTCACCAGAGGACATCCATTGCACATGCACCACCTAGAGGTTGCGCATGATCCGAGACCAATCATGTTAATACTCACACTCTATAAAGCAATGAGAGCCTCCACATATGTAGCAGGAGATAGAACGTCTAGTGCTATGGCTCATAAACTACTGCTACTATTGTTTCTAAGCCATGGCACGTCTCTTTCTTCCCTTCTTCCTCTGTGCGGCTGATGCAACACCTTGAGTTTGGCTGTTGGAGTGATGCTCCTCACCATGGCAGGAGTGACTCCAAAAAGGAACACCAAAAAGACAAGCCTTGGTGGCTAAGTGGTTAATGGTGTCCGCCTCTAGAGGCAGGGGCCCGGGTTCAAGTCCCACAAGATGAAATTCTGCCCTGCCTCAAGGGAGGTGGAAAATAGATGCCAGAAAGCTAGCTCAACCTCAAGAGTTCCTCTTTAAGTTTCTAGAAGGCCAGGTGAGGGTCCAGGAAGGTGGCACACCTTCTAGAAGGGGTGACTTGTCCTACAAGGCATCTAGAGGTTTCTTGGTCTTCTGGACACCTTCCCTCCTACTAGAAGCAAGCTGAGGAATCTAGGAAGGGGCAGAAGCTTCTAGAGGATGGAAGGGATGCAAACTAGGTGGGAAAAAGGACAGCCTACCAATAGACACTCTAGNTGCCCTGCCTCAAGGGAGGTGGAAAATAGATGCCAGGAAGCTAGCTCAACCTCTAGAGTTCCTCTTTAAGTTTCTAGAAGGCCAGGTGAGGGTCCAGGAAGGTGGCACACCTTCTAGAAGGGGTGACTTGTCCTACAAGGCATCTAGAGGTTTCTTGGTCTTCTGGACACCTTCCCTCCTACTAGAAGCAAGCTGAGGAATCTAGGAAGGGGCAGAAGCTTCTAGAGGATGGAAGGGATGCAAACTAGGTGGGAAAAAGGACAGCCTACCAATAGACACTCTAGAAGCCATAGAATCTGCTAGGAAGCTTCACATCTGGCATGCTTTGGTGTTCTGGAAAGCTTAGATCAGTGGCTATAAAGTGCCACTGCTTGTGAGCCTTGATCAAGAGTTCATTTCCAGTTGATTCCGGCCAAAACTATTGCCTCACTCCCTGACCCGTTTTCTGCCATCCTTGGAACCAGTTGCCTCCACAGTTTCAGTCTCTCCAAAAATAGTTGGTGGTGTGAACCAGCCACTGCTAAGGATCCTCCAAGGTGCACACTCACCCTCAGACCAACAAAGGGTTATGTTCCCACGCCTCTAAGGGGCTCAAAGCCAGCTTGATTTCACGCTTCCAACAGCATGACATGGCAACCAGCGAGCAAGAGAGCAGCCGCGCTGTCCTTAAGTTTGATGGGACAGGCCTTGCCTTGTGGGGGTGGCAGTTTGAGGTCTTCCTCAATGACAAGGGACTGCTTGAGCTTGTGAAGGGTGATGAGACTGCTCCGCCGGAGACTGCAACGGCTGAGGTGAAGGAGGCATACAAGAAGCGCAACAAGAAGGTGTTGGTGCTCCTTGTGTCCGCGTTATGCCCACCACAACTTGGGCACAGCCAAGCATGCACCCTGGCCGCAGACGCATGGTCAAAACTCTGCTCCATCTACCAGTCAAGCAACCTTGCCAATCAGCTCTTCATCTTCAAACGGCTCGTCAACCTCCGAGCCAACGAAGGCGACAGCATCATGGAGATCATGCAACAGATTGAGTCGCTCGCTCCGGAGTGCGTGGCCACTGGTTGGGAGGTCGACTCTCAGTTGCAAGCTATGATCCTCCTTCTGGCCTTGCCGGTCAGTTGGAGTCCCATGATCATAGTCATTGGTGGTTGGCCTTCCAAGGAGCTGAAGTACCCGAAGGTTGCTGAGCACGTGCGCAATGAGTGGATGCGATGTGGCAGTCGAGAGAGTACAGCGGCATCAAGTACAGCTTACACGGTTCATCCTCAAAGTGGAGGGCGAGGCGACAAGTTGAAGGTTGCAAAACAAGGCACCAAGAAGGGTGACAAGAAGGGGGAGTGCTTCAACTGCGGCAAGGAGGGCCATTACGCGTGCAACTATCCCAAGAAGAAAACAGATCGGTCGCAGCGGGGCGGGAAGAAAGATGAGCACGCCCTTATGGCGTACAACTCCACCAACTTGAAGGATCCGGGAGTTGCCGTCATTGACTCCGGATCAGGTCGCCATACGCAATGCAACAGGGCGGCATTTGTCACCTACGGCGCCTTGGAGAGACGCATGACGGTGGCCAATGGTAAAACAGAGGTGGCCGCCGGTGAGGGTAACGTTCGCATTGAGTAAATTGTGGATGGAAAACCTGTCACGAGCACAATCCATGATGTGCTCCACATGCCCAACTTTGGGGAAAACCTGCTCTCCGTCAGCCGCCTTACCGACAAGGGACTTGAGGTGCTCTTCACAAAGAAGGAGGCCGTCATCCGCAAGGAGTGAAAAGGTGAGGTGATTGCGCGTGCTAAGAGGGAGGACAACTTGTACTTGCTACGCGTGAAGATCCTCAACAGCCGAGTGGGGTCGAACGTTGCCAATCTTGCAACAAAGGATGCAGGAGACCTGGCCCTATGGCACCACCAACTCTCCCACATTTCTCCATCGACAGTAAAGGAGATGGCTAAGAGGGAAGTGGTGCGGGGTCTCCAAATCAGCAGCCTTGATAGAACGAAGGAGACCGTGTGTGAGCCATGCATCATTGGAAAATCAACTCGGCAGCCGTTTGTCGCCAAGGGGACGCATGCATCGGCAAAACTGGCCGTGGTACACACAGATGTGTGTGGACCGCTTGAGAGCTCCATCGGCGGAGCTCGCTACTTCCTCACCTTCATCGATGACCACAGCCGGAAACTCTACCTCTACCCAATGAAGCGGAAGAGTGAGGTCCTTGCGTGCATGCAGGAGTTTGCTACAGATGTGGAGCGGCAAACAGAGTTGAAGGTGAAGGCGTTCCGGAGTGACAACGGCGGTGAATATGCGGGGTGCCTTGGGTGGATGAAGAGCAAGGGGATTGAGTGGCAGAAAACAACTCCACACTCCCCACAACAGAATGGCGTCGCAGAGAGAGCGAATCGCACAATCCTTAACATGGTGCGATCCATGTTGAGCGACGCNTGCATCGGCAAAACTGGCCGTGGTACACACAGATGTGTGTGGACCGCTTGAGAGCTCCATCGGCGGAGCTCGCTACTTCCTCACCTTCATCGATGACCACAGCCGGAAACTCTACCTCTACCCAATGAAGCGGAAGAGTGAGGTCCTTGCGTGCATGCAGGAGTTTGCTACAGATGTGGAGCGGCAAACAGAGTTGAAGGTGAAGGCGTTCCGGAGTGACAACGGCGGTGAATATACGGGGTGCCTTGGGTGGATGAAGAGCAAGGGGATTGAGTGGCAGAAAACAACTCCACACTCCCCACAACAGAATGGCATCGCAGAGAGAGTGAATTGCACAATCCTTAACATGGTGTGATCCATGTTGAGCGACGCCGGCCTTACACAACGGTATTGGGCAGAGGCGGCAAGGACAGCAGTGTACATCATGAATCTCATGCCGACCAAGCCGCTGAAGGACAGGGAGAGCAAGGCGTGGAAGACGCCACAAGAGGTGTGGAGCGGGAGGAAGCCGACGGTGGGTCACCTCCGCACGTTTGGTTGTGTTGCACATGCAATGGTGCAGGCACGTAAGGGACGTAGCAAGTTGGCCCCGAGTACCCGCCGGTGTGTTTTCCTTGGATATGAGAGCGGAAGCAAGGCGTACCGGCTCTTCGACCCAAGGAGGCAGCAGATTGTGCAGATTCGCGACGTCACGTTCGATGAGGAAAGCCGTTGGACAGACAAGGAGGCAGGTCTCTCCAAGAGGGGGGAGTGGATGCCACTCCTTGAGGGGGAGACGCTGGAGGACGTGAATGAGGGTGACATCCTCGCATCACCACCAGATGGAGAGCATTGCCTAAGGGATGGGTGAGCGGCAGACTTATTCCGGCCAGTTCGGATGAGGAATCCGAAGCACCGGAGATGGACGTGGACGTGGGGAGTCGACAGATGTCTCCAAGGTCTCCAAGAGAGGGGGAGCAAGCGCTTGGAGAGGATGGCGCCGAAAGGGGACAGCAACAATAACAACCGCCTCAAGAGCCCCGCATGAGCAACCATGTGCGAAGAAGGAAAAAAAGGTATGATGCCGACAAAGGCATTCGGACTGGGCTTGCACAAGCCTTCTTCACGCAAGAGGAGCCTCAATCTATAGAGGAGGCACTGTAGCGGAAGGATGGGGCTGAGTGGGAGGGAGCAATAAAATCTGAGCTTGCCTCCCACGAGGAGAACGACACTTGGGAGCTGGTTGACCGGCCGGAGTGCGAGAAAATCATCGGCTCCAAGTGGATCTTCCGGAAGAAGCTCACGAAGGAGAGGAAGGTGGAGCGGTACAAGGCGCGGCTGGTGGCAAAAGGGTATGCCCAGAGAAAAGGGGAGCACTACGATGAGACCTTTGCACCAGTTGCCAAGTTAACCTCCATCTGTACTATCCTCTCAGTGGCAACGGAACGCGACTATGAAATCCACCAAATGGACGTGAAAACAGCGTTCCTCAATGACGACGTGGACAAGGAAGTCTACATGGAGGTGCCGGAGGGGGTGGATGCGCCACAAGGGAAGGTGTGCCGGCTTCGCAAGGTGCACTATGGACTGAAGCAATCTCCGCTCATGTGGTACCTCAAGATGCATAGTTTCATGGGTCAGCTTAGCTTCAAGCGCTGCGAGGTGGATCACTGCGTGTACGTGCGTAATGAGCTGGGACTCCACCAAATTGTCGTCCTCTACATCGATGACTTCGTCCTTGTGTCTTCGGATGAGGGGGAGCTCAAGAGCCTGAAGCAACAGCTTGGCAGCCGGTTCAAGATGACAGACATGGGTGAGCTTGAGTACTACTTGGGCATCGCCATCAAGAGGGACCGCAAAGCACGCACGCTGGAGATGGGTCAAGAACAATATGTGCAGGAGGTGCTCCGCCGCTACAACATGGAGGAGTGCAACCCCATTGGAATACCTATGACAACGACATGTGAGCTGAGCTCGAGCATGGACCCGAGCACGGAGGACGAAAAGGAGGAGATGGCTAGAGTACCGTACCAGTCCGCAGTTGGCAGCATAATGTATGCCATAGTGGCGACGCAGCCTGACCTTGCCTTTGCTGAAGGACAAGTGAGCCGCTATGTTGCTGATCCGGGGCCGCTACATTGGCAAGCGATGAAGAGAATCCTCCGCTACTTGAAGGCAACGACACATTCGCGACTTGTGTTTGGAGGGGGAGCCCGGACTGACTCCCTCGAGCTGGTTGGCTACTCTGATGCTGACTGGGCAGGTGACGTTGATGACCGCAAGTCAACATCAGGCTATGTTTTTGTGCTTGGTGGTGCAGCGGTGTCTTGGGCAAGCCAGAAGCAGGACAATGTGGCTCTATCCAGCACTGAGGTGGAGTATATTGCGCTCGCAGAAGCCGCAAAGGAGGCACTATGGCTGCGGTGATTGCTCAAGGAGATTGGGGTGCCGCAAAAGAAGCCAACAGCACTTAATGTTGATAACATGAGTGCCATCAGCTTGACCAAGAACCATGTGCTACACCGGAGGACCAAGCACATAGAGATCTGGCATAACTTTTCACGAGACCTTATTGCAAAGGGTGATGTGGTGCTTGTGCACTGCGGCACAAAGCATGTGCTTGCTGATGCCGTGACAAAGGCACAACCCAAGGACAGGCATGATTCTACTTGTATGGAGCTTGGGCTTTCCCAAGCCTCTTGAGTTGCAGGCTGAGCATGGACAACTGCCATGGGTGACACGCAAGGGGGAGATTGTTGCAGTGATGCTCCTCACCATGGCAGGAGTGACTCCAGAAAGGAACACCAAAAAGACAAGCCCAGGTGGCTTAGTGGTTAATGGTGTCCACCTCTAGAGGCAGGGGCCCGGGTTCAAGTCCCACAAGATGAAATTATGCCCTGCCTCAAGGGAGGTGGAAAATAGATGCCAGGAAGCTAGCTCAACCTCAAGAGTTCCTCTTTAAGTTTCTAGAAGGCCAGGGGAGGGTCCAGGAAGGTGGCACACCTTCTAGAAGGGGTGACTTGTCCTACAAGGCATCTAGAGGTGTCTTGGTCTTCTGGACACCTTGCCTCCTACTAGAAGCAAGCTGAGGAATCTAGGAAGGGGCAGAAGCTTCTAGAGGAGGAAAGGGATGCCTTCCTAGGTGGGAAAAAGGACAGCCTACCAATAGACACTCTTGAAGCCATAGAATCTGCTAGGAAGCTTCAAATCTGGCATGCTTTGGTGTTCTGGAAAGCTGAGATTAGTGGCTATAAAATCCCACTGCTTTTGAGCCTTGATCAAGAGTTCATTTCCAGTCGATTCCGACCAAAACTATTGCCTCAATCTCTGACCAGTTTTCTGCCATCCTTGGAACCAGTTGCCTCCACAGTTTCAGTCTCTCCAAAAACAGTTGGTGGTGTGAACCAGCCACTGCTAGGGACCCTCCAGGGTGCACACTCACCCTCAGGCCAACACTGGCCGCTTGGGGTAGAGGAGGAGGAGGAGAAAGCGGTGGAGGTGGGACTAATAAACTTGGACACACGTATAGGAGGGGTCGCAATTATTGCTCCAACAACTGGACTCCGCTGATGGGCGATAGCAACCTCATGAGTCAATGTCGCCGGAGAAAATAGAGATGAACCCAAGGAAGCTGCTAAAGTGACTCCAAAAACTCAAAGAGGGCCTCACGGTCAAAGCCCATAAAAGTTTCACGTGGTTGAAGTGTGCAGCCATCATGATGGCATCAAGTGTCCATAGTTACAGCTCGACACCAATCCCAAGGTGTATGTCAAGGCAAATGGTGCATCTGAAATGGTCAGTTACAAGCTCCGTGGGACACTGGCAGAGGGAGTGGAACTTACGCAGTCGGGCCGCCCTCATAGCATGGGTCTCTTTAGTGAACAGTGTCAAGGCCAGCTCCCTGCATTGGCATGGGTCTGCTATAGACCATGTCCCGGCCCTACCCAAAAAGGAGTAGAAGTTGAGCACATTCTCTTGCGGCATGGCGTAGAGCAGACCACACATTGATCTTGCTACTATTTGGACCTGGCGAGTTTTGTAAGTCTGGTACTGGCTGTGGTAGTAGGGCTAGACGTCCTTAGAATCAGCCCAAACCTAAAACAAGGTCTCCCAGAAATCAAAGCCCTCATATCTATCATAACGCGTTTGAGATGTCTCAAATTCCTTCGGTCCCCGCTCCATTAGGAGAACGAACTCAGGCTCGGGAGATGGTGGGTGAGGCATAGGGAGTCCACTAGTGAGAGCAACGCCACCAAAAGTGAACACTGCTGAAAGATGTTGCTGGTCATGATGGCAAAAATGCGGCGGGATAAGAGGCTAGGGTCCCAAACGTAGCTCAAAAATTCCATCCTCAAGGACACAAATCTCGTCCTCATTTGTGACATCCTCCATCTCCTCCTCATCCCAAGTATCAACCTATGATGAGGGCTACTCAAACCACAATGATGTATAGGGAGTAGATTGCTCAACAAATGGTGCAGCTCCAACAGGTCCTTTTGGTATCTATTGTGAGGCCCTTGAACAACATCTCAGTAAATCTTCCATCTCCTCTAGCACGTCGGTCTGACGCAAGTGCTGGCAGTGCATCTTATCCTGCGTCCGACAAAGCTCGTCAATCATGAGTGAATGCAACCGTGGACTCTTAGTGCCCGAAGAAGAGGAAGACGAGGGGTCTCCGAGCCCCTTTCCCTTGTCACAGACTGGAAGCATCGGTGTTGCTCAGTATGGGTCCAAAAATGTACATTATCATAATCAAGAAGAGTTGGCGTTACTCGAGGAGATGGACCTGTGGCAGAAATTGATGTTTCAATAAACATTTTGGCTGAGTGTTGGTGCTGACATTATTACCTACAATGATGACGTTAGCATGAAGGTTGTCAAAAAAAAGTTAAGTTTTGACCTATTGTGTGCTAGAAGATGTTGAATGCAATGGATGTGGTTCTGTACAAAAATATAACGCCTTAACGGGGTAAAAAAAATTCACCACTTTGTTCCAACTCAAAATCTGGAGAAAATCTAGATATAAGAGCGTTGTTTTGTCTTGGAGCCTACAGGATACAAAATGAGACGGGAAAGGATGCAATGAAAAGGCTATCGCTAGAGCTTTCTAAAGAGCCCTTAGATGCAAAAAATGGTTGCCATATGGGGCAGTTGAGCTTTCTCACGTCCAGGGGGTTGTAGGTGCGACCGAAGTGAAGCTTCTGGCAACCTTCACGGACCCCTTCTCACCATGACGTACCACAACTACTACTAAAGAGGGTTGGGAAATCCTTGGCTGCCTCGTAGTGGTGGCATGGTGATACGGTTGCAAGGAAGTCTCTACTGCTGCAATCTGCTAGGGCCGGTCACTGTGGCTTCATGGGTCCTCCCAGGACCGTGGCTATAAGTGTGTATCTCGTTGTTGTTTCTACAGTTGTGTCTCTGCTGTGGAGCTGAGCTTGGGATGCCTCGCCACTCCGATACCATGAAAAAACTACTAGAAAGTTTCCTAGCATTAGTGGAAGCTAGTCTAGAGTGGCTGGTTGGAGCTGCAGCGTGGCTAGAGCAGGCATGGCTCCGCATACCTTGCTTTGCACTGCTGGCCCCTCTAGCTACTCTGAGACTTGTGAGAGTTAAACTGCGCACTGAGGAGTTAGTGCGAGAAAGGCTAAAAAAACTGAGAATGAGTGATGAGGAACTGAGAATGAGAGCAACTAAGAAAGCCCTCACAGATCTAGGTCTAGCTTAGCTCTGTGGAGCTTGTTACTCAAGTTACTAACCGATCAGGAAAATCCTATTCTCATAGCAGGCTGAGTTTTCTCGGTGAGCCCTGGCATGCAGCCGACGACCCCAAACCTGGGCGTCATCCGTTCTTCCTGAAAACTGGACCATATCTAAAAATCCACGATGCGAGCGCACTTGTGTGGTCGGAATCATCCAGGAAAATAGTAGCAAGGAGTTATGGCTGCCTAAACCGAGGCAACGTCCAGGCTAGAGTGATCCCTGCCACAACAGTGCCCGAATGACCTGAAACTTGAACTCTAAGCAGATCATAACACTGCAAGTGCAACCGTGCAGTCAGATCTAGCATAGGACGAGTGCAGACAGCATCTGTGGAGGCAATCACCCCCAACAACGTGACTACTGAGAAGGCCTACCGATGGAGCAGAGCACATCATCCATCTGAGGGAAGAGGTTCCAGAAAAATGTGTGCAGACCTTAGCATGCGTTGGCCCTGTCGGATGAATCTCCACTTGTGTCACGTCTAGCCATCAGTCATTTACACACTGATGTACACAAGCTGAGAGGATGCAACAGAGCAGAATGAGAGATGAGCAAAAACTAACACTCCCCAGGACTCATAGGCGTAGTGCACATGGGCGGGCACTGAGCACATGGAAAAAACTGGCAAGAATCTCCCAGGACAAGCACTACCGGGCATGGGCAGAGAGAGCAACTCACGGACACGCACTGACCGCACTCGCAGCCTTCTTGAGTGAGTCGTGCTTTAGTGTCTTAGTCAAGAAGTCAGCTAACTGTTGTGCTGTCTCAACCCACACAATGCTCATGCTAGCGTCAAGCAACAATGAACGTACATAGTGATACTCACCATTGATGTGCTTCGTGCATGTGTGATGCACGCCGTCATTGTCGGCAATGGCCATGGCACTCTCATTGTCAAAGTGAAAGGTAATGGACGCAATAGATTAATGAAACTCAGATAAAATAATGATGCAACCAACCACTCTCACACTCGGCAAACCCAAGGGCCATATACTCAGCCTTAGAAGTGCTATGTGCAATGCAATCATGCTTGCCATTACGCCAGGACACAACCATGCTGCCAACAAGAAAAATATGGCTAGTGCGGCTCTTGCCATCCGGGTTGCCAGCGTAGTAGCTGCCACTGTAGCCCACTACGACAACGGAAAACTGTCAATGGTACATAAGACCTCGTCGTGGAGTTGAGACAACATAGTACACTACACAGATCGCGGTCTCAGAATAGGGGTGACGTAGCTTCTGAGAGAACTACGCCAGGAAGTTGATGGCGTATGCGACGTCTCGCCACGTTGTCGTTGCCAGGAACATCAGTGACCCGATGACTCTCAGATACGTGGTCACGTCAACTCACTTCCCCAAAACAATTGGGTCCATGGCCTTCAGCTTTGCCTGGCCATCCGGTTCCAGACCCACGCCATGTAGGGTCATGGCCTTACTGTAGAAACCATGGGAGAGACAAGATTCGACCCGCATAGTAGGCATGGCGTCAGCCATGGTGCCGTTCCACTACTCGAAGACGCCATTCTGGGCGGGTGTGTATGGTGTTGACGTCTCATGATGGATCTCGCGGGAGGCCAGGAAATTTGTGATCTAACCCATGAACTAATGAATGCAATCAGAGCAGAAGCAGCGTAAAGGGAAACCGCACTCGTGTTCTGCACAGACGAGCCACTCCGGAACTGTGGGAGCGACATTGCTCTTCTGCCATAGGGGAAAGACCCACTGGTAGCAGGAGATGTGAATCGAGGGGCGCCTCGCGTGACGGTCACACACCAAGCCGCCTTGAGATGCCGCACAACCCTCTCCAAGCAGCAAGACAGTTGCTAGTGACCGAAGTTCCCGTAGTGCAACTCTCTGGACTGCGTTTGCACCGAGGTGCGCTGCGAAAGACTTGTAGGATCAAATGGACGTGTGCAAGGAAATTTTTGGATAACAAGGAGAGTTGGGCAATGAATGAATCCTTTTGAACTGATAATCAGTACAAGAAAATGCACAAAGTCTCTGGGTCACATTGGCATTCCTAGAGCAATCCTTTATGTTTCAGTTCCTTTGAGCCAGCTGAGAGTCCCTCAGTCCTTTGAAGCCCTCTGTTGAGGTGCAATCACGCAAATGCCATATTCATCATGTACTCCACATTGCAAGCTTTCCAATGAGTTGACGTGACCACATATCTGAGAGTCATCGGGTCACTGATGTTCCTGACC
>SZWC01002301.1:44910-81023 GCA_023375785.1 Penium margaritaceum | reverse complement strand
GTATAGCAGTTCCCAAGACGGGAACTGCTCGTCTCCGACGAGGGTAGGGGAGTGCTAAAATTGTAAATTATAAAACTTCAGCACCAAGCGTAGTGGCTGTGGGAAAACTTCTGATGCTGCCACCAGGAAGGTCACTACTGCGGGAAAATATGCGGCAGCATTTCCCCTGCACTAGTGTATGGGAGGTCCGCCGGCTTAGCTAGAAATCAAGGTTTAGGGTTGGTTAGACTCTCGTGCATTAGTCTGCCCCCTTAGTCTGATGCACGAGAGTCCAAGTCTGGGAGCTTTGGTTCGTTACTTTGAAGTGTACGTGCCAGAGTTTGTGCTAGAAAGGAGATGGAATGAAGATATGACTGATTAGGAATGAAGAATCAGCAACCAAATAAGACTCCTCATAGTTCTGGCCTCACCTCAGCTTTTTAAGGCTTGTTACTCAGAAAACAAGGAAAATCCTAGCATTATCCTGTCTGGAATAATTTCCTAGGTGAGCCCTACAGCACACTAGACAACCCAAAACCCGGGCATTGTCCATTTTGCCTTAAAACTGAACGATACCAAAACATCCACACTGCAAACGCAGTCGTGCAGTCAGAATTAGCAAGAAAAATAGCTACGAGGAGTAACGGCTGTCCAAACTCAGGCATCGAATTTCCTATTTCAGAGAGCAAACTACTTCTACTGCTGAGGTGACAGCCAAGGATAGCTGCCAATGGATCTGGTTGTGTGAGGTTATAGCATCAGAAGCACGAGGAGAAGGAGAACCACACGCTCAGCTTCATGGCGACACGTCCACTCCACCAAGCATGGCCCCGTCCGCTTCAGAATCCATCCAGTTAGTCATCTTTAAAAGCATGTACACCAACTAAGAGGTCACAGTATGAGTCAGTGAAGCACTATACAGATAAAACAACAACTACATGGGCGGTCAAGCCGACGGGGCGGTGCTTGGTGGAGTGAATGTGTCACCTTGACGCTGAGAGTTTGGTTCTTGTTCTCCTCGTGCTTCTGATACTTTACTGTACTCTTGCACGACCAGCTCCATTGGCAACTACACTTGGCTGTTACGTCATCACTAGTTGTAGTTGGCCCACTTAAACAGTGTACTCGACGCCTAAGTTCGGGCAGCCGTAAACCCTCATAGCTATTTTTCTTGCTGATTCTGACTGCACGACTTTGTTTGAAGCATGGCTATTTTGGTATGGTACAGTGTCTTGGAAGAAATGGAAAATGCCCGGGTTTTGGGTTGTCTGGTGTCCGGCAGGGCTCACCGAGGAAATTTTGCGAAACTGGATAATAACAGGATTTTCTTGGTTGACTGGTTTTCTCAGTAACAAGCTTGACAGAGCTGGTGAGGCTAGAACTGCGAGGGGTTTCAGTTAATTACTCATTCTTCATTCCTAATTTGTCATTGCTTCATTCAAGATGCTTTCTAGCACTAACTCAGGCACGTGAACCCCTCATTAACAAACCAGAGCTCTCAGACTTACACTCTATTGCACCAAACTAAGGTGGAAGACTAAGAAACAAGCGTAGGTTCCCGTCACCTCCCCAACCTATGCACTAGCTAGTTCCTTTTGTGGATTCCGCACACGGTAGTGTCATTTCGTCCTAAACCTGGCCCGAGACCATTGTTTTGGCTATAACTTTGTGCATACACATCCAAACAAAATACCGCCTAAACCTAGAGATGCAAAATTTCAAGCTGGACGCTATGCCGGACGCACACCTCTGCCATCGATCAGTGGAGAAACCATGTAAAACATGCAAATCGGGCTCAAGACCTAGTCCATGGAGAAAACTCTAAAGACTGCAAAAAAAACTTCACAGAACCCCAACAAGTATCCGAGATGTTGTGGCAGCTGTCTGACGGCTAAGAGTGAGTTAAGCTACCACCCGTCGGTGCTTCGGTGCTAGGTGTGTTCTAATGTGAGTCATCCCCGTCTATTTCTACAGCTTACTATGACCACTTGGCCATGTCCATGCTCGTGCAGATCCCTAATGCAGACGTAGATGGTGCCGGAGCATGAACGAGTGGTGGCTCCACACAACAACAGCTGCCAGACAGCTGCCACGACATCCCAGGTGCTTGCCGGGGTGCTTTGAGGTTTTTCTGCAGACGCTAGAGTTTTCTAGGTGGACTAACTCTCAAGCTCGATTTGCGTATTCTGCATTGTCTGTCCACCGATCGATGCCGTACTTGTGCATGTGACCAGTCATAGTGTCCGGTTAGAGATTTTGCATCTCTAGGTTCAGATGGTGTTGCGTTTGGATACCTCTACGCAGAGTTATGGTAAAAAACAGTTGTTTTGGGCAGGTTTTAGGACAAACTGACATTGCCGTATGCGTCATCTGCCGTGCGTTGTGGGAGCTATTAATGTTGTGTGCTTGTCAGTTCCCATTTCTCTCTGCATTACTAAGCTACTGAAGCTTATGAGACTTTTCACGTCTCCCTAGGCTAACCCTTGTTGTTTCTTGCACCTTCTTGCTTCCTAGTGCGCCTACTGACTAGACAGTGTCGCCACATCAGCAATAGCGAAGCCAGGAAGCTTCCCAACAATGTCTTGTGGTATTAGAGCAGTGAGGCATCTCTCGCTGAGTTGTGCAAAAGAGTCGCAGCATCGGCACCAACAGTGAGAGTCACCGCCGCCGCCGCATCGGGGGACCCATCGCAGCCTTTTGGAGCACGGACACGCAATCCCCACCACCTCATCGTGTGAGCTGCGGCAGTCACCAGCTCTAGCAGCCAGGCCCAGCAGCAGCAACAGCACCGGGTGGCAGCAGCAACCGTGTCTGGCTGCCCATCTATAGAGAAAAAGGGAAAAAGGGGAGAATTGACTCGCAGCACCTCGCAGCAGCGGCTCCGAGCAGTGGCAGCACAGTGCGGCGGCAGGAACTTGCAGCATGCGCGGTGTCAACAGCCACAAGCAGCAGCAACAGCACAACAATAGTGGCGGCGGCCATAGCAGCAGCAGCAAGCAGTGTTGCTATGTAAAAACAAACAATGTTGCTGTGCTGAACTACTGTCCAGGTACGTAGAAGTTGCGCAGCATTGCACAAAAGCTACGTAGGGTTGCACAAGGCTGCGCAACCCGTATGCAACAGCAAGCAGGGGGTGATGCAGTCATCACCACCAGTCATGCGTACTCCACGTAAACTCCAAAAAAAAAAACTGGTGTACAATATGCCGGCGTAAAAACACTAGCTTTTTTTGCTGGCATGAAAATGATGACATCATTATCAACTATGATGACATCAGCATTTTTTATGTCAAAACTTCAATTCTTCTCGATGATTCAACTCCTCAAGAAGCACTGTTGGTTTCTTGTTCAAAGAATATTCACGGTTAACCCTATACTAAGCACTGTGATGCCGCCATTGCGTGACAAGGGAAAGGGGCTAGAAAACCCCCCCTCTTCCTCCTCTTTGGGCATGATGAGTCCACGGTCGCAGTCGATTGCGATCGACGAGCTTCATCGATCGCACTTTGAGATATGCCGGCAGCAGCAACGGCAGTCCAATGCATTGCAAGAGATCGCGGAGTTACTGCAGGGCCGTTCACGAGCCTCACAACAGCCACCAGGAGGATCTTCTAGAGCTGCAACATCCATTCAGCAGTCTTCCCACCACACAGCACCGTGGCCTCAGCACCCCTCATCACAGGTTGAATTCTGGAATGAGGAGGAGATAGAGGATGACACACATGAGTACGAGATTCGTGTGCTTGAGGAGCGCATCTGTGAGATACGTCTGGGGTGTGTCCCTCACTCCACAACCTTCTCACCGTCAGGATCAGGCACGTTGTTCAGAAGCATCCACTTTTGGTGGCGTCTCTCTCACTAGTGGGCTCCCTATACACCGTCAGCCATCTCCCAAGCCAGAGGTCACCCTCCCCACGGAGCGGCGACTGATGGGCTTTGAGACGCCTCCACCCCGTTATGAAAGCGACGAGGGCTTCGATTGCTGTGAGACCTTTTATCGGGTATGGGCCGATTCTGAGGGCGTCTGGCCTTACTACCATAGCTAGTACCAGACTTGCGACGCTCACCAGATCCAGACAGTAGCGAGAGTGATGTGCGGTCTCCTTTACGCCATGCCGCGGGAGACTGTGGTCGACTTCCGACCCTTCCTAGGTGAGACCGGGTCCGGGACTAGAGCAAATCCACGCCACGATTGGGAGCTAGCCCTAACACTTCTCGTAGAGCCATGCCACGAGGACGGCCCGACTATGTGAGTTTCACTGCCCCTGTCAGGATCCCACAAAGCTTGTAGCTGACTACTAGAGGAGCGCGATGCATTTACATGGACAGTGACTCGACGTGGAGTCCTGATGGGTGCAGTCGGACAGGCTCCCTGTTCCTGCTTGGTGAAACTGTTGTGTCGTGGCATAGTGGCATGGAGGGTTGTATTGCACGTAGCTCATCATAGACTCAGTATGTTGCTCTAGGCGCTAGGGCTACTAAGACGGTATGGCTATAGTGTCTGTTTTGTGAGTTGCGTCACTCTATGCCTTGCGGCGTTTTGCGTTGTGAGAATCAAAGTGCTCTTACCATTGCACATAACTCTTGAGTGATTCATGCACGTACGAAGCACATTGCTGTTGAGCATCACTTTGTGCATAATCTTGTGGAGAGACAAGTGATCTCCGTCATCTGAGTTGGCACACACATGCAGCTGGCTGACGTCTTGACCAACGTACTTGCACACAGAACGTTCACGGTGCCCATTCGCTTTGTCGGGCTTTGTCCCTTGCCTGAGAGTGGCTAAGAGTAGGGTGTGTAAGCATGGACTATTCAGCATCTTGTTGCGCACCTTTGTCATTTTTGCACGTGTATGGACATGCGTACGATCAGGTCATGGTGGAATGTTGTGACGTGAGTCATCCCCGTCTATTTGTACACCTTACTCTGACCACTCGGCCGTGTCCATGCTTGCGTACATCGCTGATGCGGTCGCAACTGGCGCCGGAATCGACGAGTGGTGGCTCCACCCACCAGCAGCTGCCAGACAGGTGCCACAACATCCCAAGTACTTGCCAGGGTATTTGAGGTTTTTCTGCAGACGCGAGAGTTTTCTCGGTGGACTGGCTCTCGAGCCCACTTTCCGTGTTTTGCATTGTCTCTCTACCGATTCATGCCGGACTTGTGCATGTGACCAGTCATAGTATCTAGCTTGAGATTTTACGGCCCTACATTCAGACAGTATTGCGTTTGGATACTAATGCGTGGAGATACCGCCAAAACAGTGATTTTGGGTAAGTTTTAGGACAAACTGACACTGTCGCGTGCGTCACCCGCCGTGTGCCACGACAGGTATTTATGCCGTGTGCTTGTCAATTGTCATTTCTCTCTACATTACTAAGCTTATGAGAATTTGTGCGGCTCCCTAGCCTGACCCTTGCTATTTCTTGCACCTGCTCGCTTGCTAGTGTGCTTGATGACTGGACAGTGTCGCCACGTAGCAGCAGCAAGTAGCAGCAGCAACCGGCGAGAGCAGCAGCAGCACCACCAAGCAGCAGCCAGCAGCAAGCAGCAGCAATAGCCGGCTACAACAGAAGCAGCAGCCACAGCAGCAGGCATAAGCCGAAGCAGCGAGCAGCAGCCAGAAATAGCCTGCAGCAAGCAGTAGCAGTAGCAGCAGCAGCAGCAGCTGCAACAGCAGCCAGCCGCAGCCCGCTACAGCAGCAGCTGCAGCTTGCAACAGCAGCGGCTGTAGCTACAGCTGCCCGCAGCCCGCTGCCTGCAGCAAGCTGCGAGCTGCGAGCAACAATCATGATGCTCGCAGCCCGTAGCAAGCGACAGGCAGCGAGCAGTGAGCTCGCTGCTCGCTGCTCACAGCTCGCACCGACCAGCAAGCTCGCTGTGCAACCAAGTAGAGAAAACAAGGAAAAAAAAAGGAACTGGATAAGAAATCAGGTACACTTGCCGCATACCCACTGTCCTCACAACTAAAGAAAGTCATACCTACTTTTCGCCACTTTTGCAGAAAAATGCGTATAATGTCCATAAAATGTATATAATACTTCCGATATCCACTGTTTAAAACAAATACTTCGGACGTCCACCGTGCCAAAAATCGTATGGGGGACAAACTAATTCTCTGCATACCCACTTTCCACATGGGCCAGCGGAAGACAACTGCATTGAAACAGGACCCCAGGGTAGCCTCGCGCACCATGGACAGCGTGGCAGTCGACAGTGCCAGTGCACCACACCATTTTGAGATTCCTCTCTGACTTGGCGTCTTTGTCTTTGTGAAGTAGCATTGGTCCAGTGCAACCGCGACACTGCTCAACGTCCAATGATCGGGCGCAGCTCACTCGCCTATCTCGAGCACTGTCCATCCAGTGCAAAGTACGTTATCAAGCAAACCTCACTGTGTAAACTGTCGAAAACATCGTTGAACCAAAAAGTTGCACGTCAAAGGAGGGGCAGAGCTTAGGGTCACAGTCCACGTGGGGACGGCTGCCCGTCTTGTCCAGAACGCCGTGCATCCTGTCCCTCGCCCTTATTACAACGTACATTCTATGGTTAACCATCGCAAACCATGGACATGTCATCCGAGGGTCGCACGAACGGTAGAAATGGCCGCGGGTGGAATACTGGATATTATGTGGACCGCTTTGTTGCCCATCAAGCATGGGTCGCAATCAAGGAAGCATGGGACCACAGAGAGGCACATACGAGGAGCGCACATGGCTGCCATCCGCCAGAGACCACATGGGCTGCGACACCTGAAGCCATGGCACAGACCCTCGACTGGCCATTGCCCAGTGTGAGACCATTGAACAGCCCAGACATATGGGAGCCATGGATATCATCCAAGCCTAACTTCCCATGCAGATGTAACCGCTCTTGATGCACGTACAAATATGGAGCTGGAAATCATCATTAGCCATCTCCATTCACGCTGTTGTACACCGTACAAAACATGGGTTGACTGGTCCATGGACATGACGAAACGGAGCCTACTGACGCCATGGACGTGCGTACGCGGTTCTGGACCGAGCGCACCTACACGTGGGACACTGTGGCGAGGATCTTCCGATGGGATCAAGTTGGCGCATGGGGTGGCGAACCTACCAGACCCAGCAGGCCACAGCTCACTCCCTAGCAAGTGAAGGAGGCATGGGCAAGGATCAAGGCTCACTGGGACACGCTCGTTGCAACGGAGGTCCAATCTAGTTGGGTGAAGGACCCATGCAAACCAGAGACCATGTACTGGATTTTGGGTGAACGCATGCCAACTCCACGTCCACCTAAAACCCCCGGGCAGTGGATGCCTTGGGCTTGATACCCTCGGTGGTTGCTTTGGTCATGTTTGCATCACACTTTCATCAAAGTACTCAATGTTGTTGCTTTTGCATGTGCCACAAAGAATGCTCTGTCATGAATTGTGTACAATGTATGGTTGTTCAATGCTACCT
Source organism: Penium margaritaceum (assembly GCA_023375785.1). Classification (NCBI taxonomy): domain Eukaryota; kingdom Viridiplantae; phylum Streptophyta; class Zygnematophyceae; order Desmidiales; family Peniaceae; genus Penium; species Penium margaritaceum. Next base: position 73,600 of record SZWC01002301.1, on the reverse strand, counting down.
GACACATAATGGACATGTGGAACATCTTCCAATGTTTTCTACAACTATGTGACTGCTTATGACGTCCCTTTGAGGCAGGTAGTGGTCATACTGGATATGATTGGTTCAAAACATTCGTCGTGTGTCCATTATTTTCATGGAAAATAGTCAAGTATTGGAAAGATAGTAGTTATGGTGTATGTTTACATACGTTTCCATGTAGTACGTGACTTCTTTGCATGTTAGTCACCTCTACACTCCATCACACATAGAACTTGTATGAGTATCTGACTCGTGTAACGGACAGACTTGCAGCGGTAAACTAAGCAATGTAGTGTTGTGAACACTTTGATAGTGGCTGAATGTCATTGAATTGACAGTACTATTAATCACAAAGGTTACTTCTCTTGTCATTACTGTCCAGGTGCAGCAAACACTAGAGAGAGCGGAAAGGTGAAAAGAAATTGTGTGCATGTTCATGAACATAAAGCCCAGTACAACGAAGGTGCTAAGTCACATGTACTGATCCACAACTGAACGTGCACGGGTAAGCCGTGCACAAAACAGATGACTTCACAAGCAGGGCACTCTGCACTTTCATTGAACTCTACGCATGCATCATAGAAGACTTCCCCAAAGGGGGACGCACACATGCCCATGCATGGGGTGGCCACTTGATATCTGGCCTCCTCCACCTCTGTCTTGCCTAGGTTGAGACTAGCCATCTTGGAACACATGGTGTGTGCATCCTCCACCGCACATCCCCTGTCGTGGGCCACATGTGATCTGACCCTGTGCCGGTTGCTGCTTCACCACCGTCTTCAGGAGGACATGGATCTACCTCACCTGCACAGAACAGAAGTACATAGAACAAAGTTACGAATTTACAAAGTTAACAAAGTTAACAATCCACCATGGACTATCAATACACGACACTCAATGTTGCATGACCTATCTTTACATCAAATGGTGTGTGCGCTTCCGTTTGCGTTGTATTGGTTCGTCTTCCTCTGATGCGTCATAGTGGGAGAAGCCATCCGTTGACTCCCACTCTTCCGTCTCAGTTGTCTCATAGTCCGAGGCACTATCCTTGCCTAACCATTCTGATGACAAGGGATCGTTGTCCGCAGGACTGCAAGGGTTGTCAACCTGGGATGAAAATGCGGGGTCTGCAGCTTCACCCGTATCTCCACTATCACCTGCACCACGCTCCTTGCCTGCACCATCTTCGGATGTGCCTCCGGCTGCTACTGCTGCTGCTGCTACTGCTGCTCCTGCTGCTCCAGGTGCTCCTGCTGCTCCAAGTGCTCCTGCTGCTCCTGCTGCTGGAGCTGTTTCTGCTGCGCATGCTCCTGCAACTACTGCTGGCCTAAGTTGTCATCCACCATCACCTCGCATTCCGCATCCCGAGGCAAGTTGTTTGGCACGTGATGCAGCCACGTTAGCCGCAGAGAGACCAGGTGGGTTGGTGTGCACTTCCGCGGGCCGTGCCCGGACAGCCTACAATGGCTGCAGATGCGGTCCCTCTTGCGACGTGAGAAACGGTCCTTGCACTTGGACTTAGGCCTTCCAGCGCCACAATTTTTGCCAGGCGGCCCCCATCCATTCTCTGCGTATTGCACCTCGCCAAGGTTCACACCGGAAATGGGGTGATGGTAGATTCTCTTCCACGCCATCTTCGTCAAGTGGATGTCGACGTACATGCCGGGGTTGACGCCAGCGTGTAGAAGCAAACTTACGGCATGCTGGCACGGAAATCCGTACTCGGCCCACTGGCCACAGCTGCACTTTTTCGTGTTGCAATCCACCTCACGGCCGGACAGACTCTTTGGACCGGAGACCGTTCTAGAGAGCAGACCGGCCGGGATGATGTCGTACTCCCTTGCCTTCTGAGTGTAGTTCTTCACTTTGGCATCGGCGAAGGGGGCCAGCGTAGTCTCACATTCATGCGCCAGCTCCCGGCGCTGTACAAATAGCTTCTTCACCCACACGTACAGCTGGGCAAAGCAGTGAAAGGGGTAGATATGACTCAGGTCCATAATATGAGTGTTCAATGACTCTGTCGCGTTGCTGGTTGTGTGGCCGCCACGGGGTACGGGGATGTAGACACAGCTCCACGCTCTGAGGGGAATGCCCAGATCTGTGCCCCCGCCGAAAATGTACTACAGACCTGGCGCGGATGCCTTCGCCAACTACTCCTGTGTGCGCTTGAACTCCCACGCAGTGAACGCATGCGCGAGGGTCCAGAACAGGTCCGCGGCGACACGGCCCGCCTTGGACTTGACGTTCTTGCAGATGTGCTGCGCACAATATGTGTGTATCGCACCTGGTAATTCATGGGCCACAGCTACAAGAAGCCCGCCGTCGCGGTCGGAAATCACGACTGTACCTCGGTTGCGAGCGGTGGGATACGCCTGCGCGAGTTGCTGCACAAACCAGATCCAATCGTCCTTGTCCTCCTGTCTGCACAGCGCCCACGCCATGGGCACGGAGTGGTTGTTTGCGTCCCAGAACTGAGCAATGAGAAGAAATTGCTTTAAACCATTTTTCAAGAAGGTTGTGTCCATGGTTATGATGCGCCGCACGTGGTTCCACCCCTCCGGACACGCCCCGGGTGCCACGAAGGCTCGGCAAAAGAGCTTCCTCTTGTCTTGCTCTGCGCATGCGAACATCTGGGGGTCCACTCGTTTCAGCTACACGACACACATGCCATGGGGACAGCACTTTAACACGGAGCTGTGTAGCATTCGCATGTACGGATGGGGAAGCAGAGTGGGATGCAACAACTACTAAACTCCGCAATGTACGCCGGGTACAAGGACCACGACAGTGCCTTCTCGCCCATCAGCTTCTCCTGTGCCACCTTCTTTGCACGGTACACCATGGGGTACTGCACCTTTTCCCCTGCATGAGCCTCAAAAATTTGCTCCAGCGCCTTTGTGTCGGTTGAGGACTTCTTCTTGATGGTCTGCTCAATGTGCTACAGCACCCATGCAGCCCAACGCGCCTGGTCACCCTTCTTGGTGGTCGGCGAGCACTTGTGGCCATCCACAAATTCAATGATGGCAACATTGACGTGCTTACGCTGAAAGCGCGCCTTAAGGAGCCACTGGCAGCCTGCTTGCTTCCACAGTCCGCAGCAAACTTCAAGACGAGTTGGCTCACTGCGGACCCAGGACACCGACATGCCGTGGTCGACTGCGTAGTCTTGGACAGGTTCCCGACAGGCGTCCATGTTGCAAAAGGCACACCCGCCAGGGAAATCCATGCATCTTCCTTTGCGTTTGCGCGCACGGGAGGAAGCGGCTTCAACATCTTTCACACTGTTCTCCGGCGGGGGCGGCGGGTACTCCTCATCAGACGACCCTGCACAGCGGACGTGCACGGATACATGTCAGTCACATGTCTCAAAAATAGGCGCAAGACATACTTGTGTGAGATGGCTAGCGGACAGCGTACTTCAACCAAGCAAGAGGTCCATGTTAGCTACTGAGCCAACCACCTCTGGCAGAGAAGTCGCGAAACCAAAAAAAGCTCACAAAGGTTTTTAGGCCTTCTTCCTTTGTTGACATGTGTCATGCACCCCAAACTTAATCAGGCATACACTTCACCTTCAAGAGTACTAACGCCTTAGCATTACATCTCAAGAAGAGCTCAAGTCGTCAATACGCAAGAGAGCATCAAGTAAGGGTTAATTGATCAGCATGCAAGACAAGTCCTTTTATAGCTGTCTGTCCAGTCCTAGAACTCAAAAGCACATTCCTGGGAAGTGGCCTGAACCAGCCACGTCACCAATAGACTTGCACTGTGGGCTTGACACATAAGCATCCTAGTGTCAAGGTGACAGACCAACCATGTAACATCCAAGAAGCTACGGACTTTCTTCCTTGGAAGCTTCCACAGCAAACAACATGTGCATGGGGCCAGGATTGAACTCGTGACCTCTCACTTGGCCAAATCAACAAAATGGCCAAGGTAACCACTCACCCATATGGTGTACTCACAGGTCATATCTCACATGAGACAGAGCATAGTTGAGTCACATCACAACGGATCTAGGGATCATACCTCCACAAGGGGCAGAGCATTCCTGATCCATCCTACAATACTGAACAAGGTGCAAAAACAATCAACAAATCTCTCCCTTGCACCTTGCCTTAGTGGGCATCATCATTCGTCATCACTTGCGTTTACCATGCCGATACCTTGCCTGCCCGCCTGGTGGAGATCCTTGTCCAGTGGCTTTGTAAGCATGTCAGCCCGGTTCAGCTTGGTACCGACATACTCAAGCTCCACTGTCTGCTTGTAGACCAAGTCTCGAGCNGCTTCGTAGCCACTGCATCTCTTTACACACCTCAGCCAAGGCGATGTACTCAGCTTCAGCTGTTGACAGAGAGACACATTCCTGCTTGCGACTTGCCCAACTGACTGCACCTCCATTCAACATACACACAAAGCCGGAGGTAGATTTTCTGTCATCGACATTCCCTTCCCAATCAGCATCAGTGTAGCACATGAGACGTAGTGATTCGGATCCAGCGATGCCTCCAAACTGGAGCCCCACGTGCCGCGTCCCCTGAAGGTAGCGCATGATGCGCTTCACGGCCTGCCAGTGAAGTGGACCAGGATTGGCCACAAACCGGCTCACCTGTCCAACAACATGGGCTATATCTGGTCGGGTGGCGACCATGGCATACATCAGTCTGCCCACTGCAGACTAATATGGGATGCCCAACATGTCAGTTTTCTCCGCTTTGTTGGATGGGGACATGGAGGTGGAGAGTTTGCACTCCGAGCTCATGGGTGTGCTGGCAGGTTTGCAATCTGCCATGTCGTATCTTTTGAGGATGGAGTCGATGTATTTTGTCTGGTTCAGGCTGATGGTACCTGTTGCTCTGTCGCGCTTGATGGCAATTCCAAGATAGAAGTCAAGAGGACCCATGTCCTTCATCTCGAATCTGCTAATCAGCTGCCCCTTTAGATCGTCTAGCAACTGCTTTGAAGAAGAGCATAGAATCAGGTCATCAACGTACAAGGCGACCAACATAGTCCCTTTGTCATTCCCATGCACGTACATGATAGGGTCATTGTCGCAGTGCATGAAGGACTCCTTGGCCATGAACGTGTCCATCTCTTGGTACCAAATTCTTGGCGCTTGTTTTAGCCCATAGAGTGCCTTCACCAAAGTACACACCTTGCCCTCAGGAGCATCAACCCCCTCCGGAACCTCCATCAATACCTCCTTGTCAAGTTTGCAGTAAAGGAAGGCTGTCTTGACATCCATCTGGCGGACCTCCATGTTCTCGGCAGCAGCAATGGCGAGCATTGACCGGATGGAGGCAAACATCACAACTGGAGCAAAGGTTTCATCGTACTCTACGCCAGGCCGTTGGGAGAATCCTTTTGCTACCACCCGTGCCTTGTACTTGTCTATCTTGCCATCCTGTTTCCTTTTTACTTTCAGTACCCACTTGGACCCCACAACGTGAGCCCCGGCAGGTCTTTCCACCAGTACCCATGTCCCATTCTCTTCGATGGAGCTGAGTTCACTGCGAATTGCTTCATCCCACTCTGCTTTGTCAGGCCGAGTGAGTGCCTCTGCGACAGACGTTGGCTCCTCTTGAACCAAGAATGAATAGTTGAAACCTGTCCATTTACCCTTATCTGTGTCGTAATGCTGCCGAGGTACTTTGAGGCGTGAACTGCTCCTTGAACCTGGTGGCTGGTGTTGTTGATGTGGAGGCTGGAGGTCTGGTTCGTCGTTGATGATGGGAGAGGCATCCTCCTCATTGTCTGGAGGATCGGATACGTTGGAATCAGAGTCTGATTCCTCCAAGTTATCTTCATGACCTCCTCTCCCTGTTGCACCACCTATCCCATGCCATTGTGCTGGTGCTTCGTCTCCCTCTTCAAGGAGAGTGAGCCACTCTCCCTGTTTTGGAGCATTCTCGAGTTCGAGATGCTCTCCCTTGCTCACAAAAACTTCGTGAGAAATCCATGTCTTTGCTGCAGATGACCTTCTTGGCCCCTTGGTCTCAGAGTCAATAAGCCTTGTGGGCGGTGTCATAGCCGATGAAAATGCACTTTCGTGCTCTTGCATCGAGCTTTCCAGGGCCCTCACCGGCCTGGACCTTGGCAAACACGGTGCAGCCGAACACCTTGAGATGGGAGGCATCCGGCTTCTTGCCTGACGATGCTTCTTGAGGTGTCTTCAGCTGTTGAGTCTGCTTCTTCTTGCCTCTCCTTCGCAGAGCTGCTGCAGGTGTGAGGTTCACAAGGTAGGTAGCCGTACGTGCTGCTTCAGCCCAGAACATAGGAGGCAGCTTGGCGTCAAAGAGCATGCACCTTGTCATGCCTAGGAGCGTCTGGTTCATCCTCTCTGCTACGCCGTTGCTTTGAGGTGAGTAGGGCCTCGTTTTCTGGTGTTCAATGCCCTGTGTCTTGAGCCACTCCCTGCAGGCCTCGTACTCTCCCCCGTTGTCCATTCAGAACGCCTTCACCTTCTTTCCACTCTGTTGCTCAACCATAGCGACAAAGGCTTGCAGATTCTCCTTCACCTTGCTTTTCTTTTTGAGAAAGTATATCCACACCTTGCGGCTGTTGTCATCAATGAATGCGAGGAAATATCTGCTACCTCCATTTGATGGCATGCGGAAGGGACCGCACACGTCAGAGTGCACGAGGTCAAGGGGTGCGAGAGCACGCGTACAATTGCGCTTGAAGGGTTTCCTTTTTGCCTTGCCTTGAACGCATGGCTCACACATGATGCCGGCTCCCTCCGCCTCATCACCTAGCTCCATCCCACGCACTAGCTCCTGCTTTGCCATGAGCTCCAATGTGCGATGAGCCACGTGCCCAAAGCGCCTGTGCCACAGGTTTTTGGAGGATGTGCACAGGCGAGAATGAGCAGCTTCGGTGGTTGTATTTGCTTGCAATTTTGTTGTTACATTGTCTACTGCCACCGCTTCCACTGATCCAACATGTCCTTCCTCATCTAAATCTACATCGCTGCTCTCCTCATCATCACTCCCCACCGAAGATTCAGCCGTTGAATTTGTGGTTTTGGTCTGCAAGACGTAGAGCCCATCAACGCGAGGAACCTGTGCGACAACCTTCTTGGCAGAGTAAGAGATGTTGATGTCCTTGGTAGGAACTATTACCGCTTCCTTCTCTCTGAAGACCACTGTCATGCCATGGTCAGTTATCTTAGAGACGGAGAGAAGGTTGGCTGTGAAGGAGGGCAAGTAGACCACCCCCTCTAGCTTGAGGTCGGAATCTCCACCGTTGACACCCACTGTGACTAGCTTGTCACCAATCCCCTCAGCTGCCTCAACCTTGCCGTTGGCAACTCTGAAGTTCTTGTTGCATGGAGCAAGAGAGATGAAGTCTCTCTTCTCGTAAGTGGTGTGCTCGTTTGTGCCCGAGTCGAGACCGTAAGCTCCTGGCCTGAGTATTGCCCTCCCTTTGTTGGAGGCACACGCAGCCATCAAGCTTGTGGGATCCTTCCCACCATGTCCCCCTCGCCATTCATCACCGTCTCCTCCCTCTCTCTTGGGTGCACGGCACTCTCGAGCCCAGTGTCCAGCCTTGCCACAGTTATGGCAGTTTCCTTGGTGCCTTGCACCCCTTCCACTGTTGCTAGTGCTGTTGTTTCCCCTGTACCCAGAGGAGGAGGTATTGCGGAAGGTGCCACTGCTCCGTGAGGCAAAGGCAGCCATGTTTGCTTCCCTGCTGCTACAACGCATGGCTTCGTTTTGCACATACTCAGAGACGGTGGTGTAGGAAACTAGATCTTCAGTCCACCCTCCAATCACCGTTATCATGGGGCCCTAACTTTCCGGCAACGTCATCAGAAAAATCATGGCCTGCATGTCGGATTTTAGGTCCCACCCCATGCCGGTGGCTTGTTGCAAGAGCGTCTCAAATTTCTGCATAAAGTCGGAGACATCCTCCCCTTCACCAAGTCTCATGCTGATGAGATTTTGTAGAATGAAGAGACAGTTAGCAAGTGAGGAGGACTGAAAGACCTTGCCAAGTTTGGGGTATGCCGCGGCTGCCACTATACAACCGCTGATGTGTGAAAGGACTGAGGGTTGTATGGAGGATACAAGAATGGCGAGAGCCTTCTTGTTGAGCTTGAACCATGCCACAAGGTCAGTACCCTCCTAGCAGATCTCTAAACTGCCACTTCCAGAGCGCAAACCCCTCTCCATCAAATTTGAGGATGGGTAAATGATTCCCTGGTTCCCTTGTCCCTACCATCCCTACAACTACAACTGCTACAGCTGCTGCACCTGTTGTTGATGCCGATGAACCTATGTTTGAGGCCGCTGTAGGCTGTTGGTGAGAAGAGGCAACTGCTTCCCCTTTTCACGTTGACCAATGCAAGCATATGTAGGCTGATGTCAGCTCCCAAGGTAGAAAGGTGCAGATGTGTTGCATTCCCCTCCTGCTGATGTTGCCCTGCAAACAGAGAAGTTGGGTGAGAGCGAAGGCGCTCTCACTGCTTGTGACGTTAGCGGTTGTGTGCGTGAAACTTCCCTAACCAAAGGAGTGGGCCCATAACCCTTTGTTAGCTACTGAGCTAACCACCTCTGGCAGAGAAGTCGCGAAACCAAAAAAATCTCACAAAGGTTTTTAGGCCTTCTTCCTTTGTTGACATGTGTCATGCACCCCAAACTTAATAGGCATACACTTCACCTTCAAGAGTACTAACGCCTTAGCATTACATCTCAAGAAGAGCTCAAGTCGTCAATACGCAAGAGAGCATCAAGCAAGGGTTAATTGATCAGCATGCAAGACAAGTCCTTTTATAGCTGTCTGTCCAGTCCTAGAACTCAAAAGCACATTCCTGGGAAGTGGCCTGAACCAGCCACTTCACCAATAGACTTGCATTGTGGGCTTGACACATAAGCATCCTAGTGTCAAGGTGACAGACCAACCATGTAACATCCAAGAATCTACGGACTTTCTTTCTTGGAAGCTTCCACAGCAAACAAGATGTGCATGGGGCCAGGATCGAACTCGTGACCTCTCACTTGGCCAAATCAACAAAATGGCCAAGGTAACCACTCACCCATATGGTGTACTCACAGGTCATATCTCACATGAGACAGAGCATAGTTGAGTCACATCACAACGAATCTAGGGGTCATACCTCCACAAGGGGCAGAGCATTCCTGATCCATCCTACAATACTGAACAAGGTGCAAAAACAATCAACAGTCCAACCCCGTCGGCGACGACGCCATGTCTAGAAACAAAGTGGGTTCAACCCACCCGCACGGTAACCACAAAACAGACAGACACGTTGACTGCCTCCAAGTCGCATCGTGCGCTCTTCAACACGGTCTGGGGAGCGCGGAGTCATGCGCTCCACGACATTGACGTGACAGTTCCACTCGTGTTTCTCCCACTCAGTCCAAAAGAAGGATGACTACGGGTGGTACCAGGAGACGAGGACCTCGCATGGATCGTCGTCCTCTTTGTCCGGGTAATCACTTCCAGTGCCGTAAAATGTGGCGGTCATGTTTGCCAACAGTGGGTATAACAATGTATGACATGCGTCGTAATATGCATCCTACTCACCATCTACACTTGTAAAACCCACCAGTTGTTAGAGCGAGGAGGAGGGTCATCCCGGAGACAGAAGCCCGCGGCGACGAAGTGGCGACATTGGAAGTACATGTCAAGTACACATCAACAATGGCTCAAGGGTTACGACCCCTGCGGACGATGAGAGAGAACGTCCACATCACATGGCGGTTGGCCGACTTTCCAAGACGACAACCATCGCGGACCATACATGCGGTGTGAAGACGTACGAGTAGGTTACAATAATTAACAATCCTATGATGCACCTGTAGCAACACCTACGACGAGGGGAGGCACGTCAACTTTGAGCTAAGGACGGTGCCAGCATGTCGTGAATCCTTGACTAATGCGACAGTTGGCGACGTTGGAATGTGGACCGCAACATGCAACGTCCACCTAGCAACATATCGCGTCGTCGACATATGGTATGATTTGAGCCCGTTTGCATGTTGTCCAGGTCGACGGCAAGGCCCGCATAACGCAACATCACAGCACGTTTGCTGCATGTTTGGCAAAGAAACTATGTGACGTCTGTTTTTGCATGTGACACACGCCATGCTTTCGGTGAACTTTCCAAAGTTAAATCCCCTGTTCAAAGCGTCAAAGAAAGTAGAGGTGACGAGTTGCTTTTAACACATATTACTTTTGTTGGAACTTCACCATCGATTGAAGACACCCGACAAGCATTTAAGTCGGGCATCAATTTGTGTGATGTAGAAATGGTCACTGAAATCGGTGAAAAATGAAGATTAGTTTGTTGGATACCCACAATTGACAAACTAATTCATATGGAACTGGTGTAGCGTGAATTTGTTTGCAATAGTGGGTGCAGCATGCATGATCTCAGGCGCTTCGACAAAAGTGGGTACTGCACGCATCTTCTCTGTAAAGTGAGTACAGTGTGCAAAATGTGCGAGAAATGGCCATGAGAAAAGTCAGAGGCCGAAACAGTGGGTATCGCGGAATTAGGCCGAAAAAAATCCCCCATCCCACAGGTGATTTTGCAGCTACTGCTGCTACCATCACTGCCGCTGCGGCAACCACAGCGGCCGTAGCAGCCCAGCAGCAGCAGCAGCGTGTGCTCCAACTGCAATCGCAATAGTAGCAGCACCACCAGTAGCAGTAGCAACAACGTCGCAACAGTAGCGACAGCAGCAACAACAAAGCGGCAGCAGCAGCACCAGCACCAGGAGCAGCAACAACAACGGCAACAGAAGCAGCAGAATTAGCTATAGCAATATCAGCTAACATCCTGTGGCTGACACAACAACAGCTTCAACAACAGCCACTGCTGACATCAGCAACGTTTCAGCTGACATAGTTGCTGACATCACCATTGACGCCATCAACAGAAAAAAAACGGCAACTCTGCAGATTACGTAGTAGCACCTGCTAAAGTCAACCATCTCAGAATGACATCACTGCTTACGTCACTGCTGATGTCAGCAGCATAAAGAAGAGAAAGAGCGAAAAAACACAAAAAGGGTGGAACAAAGGGGGCCAACAAACATGGCCACTAGCCTCAATGCGGAGGGGTCCTCCTCTGTTGGGGGGACCCCTAGTCCCCCTTTCCTACAGTAACTGTAGCTGTTGAAGCAACAATAGCAGAAGAAGCAACAGTAACAGCACCAGTAGTAGTAGCAGCAGCAGCAAGAGCACCAGCAACAGGAGCAGCAACAGCAGTAGTCGCAGTAGAAATATCAGTAGCAACAACAGCATCACCAGCGTCAGCAGCAGCAGTAGAAACAGCAGCAGCATAAGCAGCAACAACAGCAACGCCAACACCCTGCAGGCTCTATTATTGGTCATTCTGACTCGACAGATCCGCTCGCCGCTTTGCGCCAGCAGCTCGCAACACTAACACAACAGCTAGTGGCACTGCAGTTGGCACCACTCCCACCACTACAGCAGTCGTAGTAGCAGCATCAGTAGCTGCCACTGCGGTAGTAGCATCAGCAGTCACACAAGCAGCATCAGCAGTCGCAGAAGCACCATGAACAACCGCCACTTGTGTAGCAGCAGCCGCACCAATGTCAGCAAGCACTGTTCATCCCACCAGGATACGTGAGCCCTGCGGTTTCCTTTGCCACGCAATACTTGGCACAAGAACACACCCTACAAAAACAACGGACGCTGACGTCAGTCCCAGGCCCCACTCTGGGTGCCGGCCATAAGCCAATGGACTTCGAAACCCCACCGCCGCCGCTTCAGGCTCGAGACCAGTTCCGGAGCTAGGAGCTCAGCTTCCGAATCTGGGCACAAGGCAAAAGCCTATGGCCTTACTATGTCCTCTCATTCGTCTCCACCCAGGCCGACCAGGTCTACGACGCCAATCGTGCCGTGCGTGCTCTCATCCCTGTCGCCCCTCCAGCCACACGCCTTGCCCTTGGGCCCTTCATCGGTGCACCCTCCCTGACCCAGCAGCAACCAAGCACATACTCACACCCCCTCATCGCCGGTCCAGTGATGTTGAGACCAGCCGCCTACTCCGAGAGTTCAACTCCCTTTGCATGGGGGAGACCGAGATGGTCACCTCCTATTGACAGTGCGAGGAGGATCTTCTCCGCTACCTCGGAGACGCTGCGCCACCCCCTCTCTCCACGCTCCTGACCATCAAGCACGGCGCCACTGCCTCCTTCTTCGACATATTTGTTCACTACTCCCAAGGCATTCTCGCCGCGATGGCTACCTAGAATACTCTCATGCCCTGGGCGTACGAGCTTTTCGTCCACATTGAGGAAGTCCATCAGGAGTCGCGTATCCATTACATGGAGTCCCTTGCCTCCCCGCCATCACTGCTCCTTCCGGTGCCTCAGTGTCTATCGCTGCCCCAATAGTAGCAGCATCTTCCAGTGCCCCCTCATCTGACAAGAAGAAGACTCAGCAGCAGACTAGTGGATCAGGCAGCGGCAGCCTCGTCTACCACAACTATGACTAGTCAGAACACGGGTGGTACGGGTGTCCACCCTTGACTGACAAGGCTTGTGTCATTGCCACCATGCGTCGCCAGCGCGAGCGTCCCCTTGCCACCAATGCCCTGGCCATCGCTGATCCTGTAGCCTCGGTGCCACCCATGACGACCTCGTCGTAGCGTCCTCCACAGCGTTTCTCACCCGCTGCTCTGTCCCTAGTGCCTTCTTTTACCTTCCTGGAATCCGACACAATCACACCACAATCGGTCTACTCCGTTGGACCTCCGCCCACGAGCGCTAGCTGAAGTAGCTCATTGTCTTCTAGCTTGGCCTTTCTTGCCCTCCTCCTTAGGGAAGTGCGAGTTGCGCAGGTTCTAGTTCCCCTCCGCCCATCATGACAGAGTCGATGCTACGATCATGTCCTATATCTCCGTCAGTTCCATCCTCTGCCATGCCCTGTCCTCCTGCTCCTCTTCAAGATGATGCCGCCTGGCTAGATGAATGGCACTCCAAGTTTGCACCTCCGTCCATTTCATCAGCGTCGCTTGCCCATTGCCATGTGACGGTCAGCAACCTGGCCACACCGGTCCAGGACCCGTCAGAGACCTGGATTATCGACTCCAGGGGCACGCATCACATGACGGCCTTGCGGGAGGTCTTCAGTGTTCTTGATCCCGTCACTGATGACACCGGGGTTTGGGCGGGATCTGGTCAGGTATTGCCAGTTTGTGGTGTTGGCGTCGTTCATTTCCGTGGTCATGCGGGTGACGTCTTCTTTACTGATATTCTCTTCATCTCTGGCCTTGACCTCAGCTTCCTGTCTGTCACCTCCCTTGATCGCATGAGCATGGAAGTTTTGCATTCACGCGGTGTGGGCACTGTGTCGTTGCGTCTATCCGGTCGTGTCGTTCTGCATGCCACCACCTGTGGCAACTTGTGGCATGTACAGCGCCTGTCCGCTCCCACCTCTGTCTTCTCCTCTCTTCCTCCTACTGGCCACGTGTTCGTCACCGTCACCTTGTCTCCGCACCACACGCGTCTCCTGCATCACCGCCTCTGGCATGTCCACTCTGCCGCTGTTGACAACATGCTTTGCACACAGCTGGCCACGGGTCTTCACTCAGCCTCCTTTCCTCTGCCGTGTACCATAGAGTACATTGATTGCGCTCAAGGCAAGATGCACCGTTCCACCTACCCCCTCTCTGCCTCTCGAGCGTCCGCCCCGCTCGACCTCGTTCACTCTGATGTCATGGGTCCCCTCCGGATAGAGTCAGTCGGTGAGAAAAACCTGTTGAAAAATTGCCCCTCCGCATGCCCAAGTGCGGCGCCGGGAGGCACTGACGAGCCGCCAGAAAATGGAAACTCCGCTCCGGCGGATCTGGTGACTCGAAAACTACTCAGATACTAAAATCGAGGATTGCCCCTTAAATTTGACAAGTCGTTGAATGCGGTGGAAGTTGTTTCGCCGGAATCGGATAAGTATAGAGGGAGATATGACCTTCCAAAGTTGGGGTATGCGTAGCGGCTCTGGGAGCCGGCTGCGACTCGAAATCCGGTCGATAATCGACCGGACCGAGTAACAAAAATACCATCTGGAGAAAATGCTCCGATAGGCCTGCCGAGGCATCCGGTGGATGATCCACCTGATCCAGCGGATCATCCACCGGATCCAGTAGTGCAGGTTGTTACTGAGGGACTTGGCCAAAAATCTGGCTCGGCGTCCGAAACTCAGTATTACGTTTTGTTACTCGGGGACTGTCAAAATTCTGACTGCAGGTCCGCGGACAGGTTTCGAACCTCGTCACACCCCATCACCAAACACGACCCAAAAGTGGGCAGGGTGTGTAGAAACAGTGCAGGGGACCCCTATACCATGTGCAAGTGGACCTGCGCCTTGGGAAAGGCGCTTCGCACGTGAAGGAAGGCGCCACGGCGTGTGCGCGCCATGGAGGCATTAGGCGTTTCTGTGGTGAGTGAGACCTGTGCTTCGGCAAGCATAACTTGAGCTACGCTTGGCCAAATTGCGCGCGGTTTGGTGCGTTGGAAAGCTCATGACCAGCACTATAAATGTTGTGATCATGTCCATATTCAAAAACTAACGCAAAACAACGTCATTCCCTTGGCAAACCGACTGTCTCTAAATTCCTGCTCACATAGCGTGAGGCGACCAGAAAGCTCACGCTTAGTCTCAGATTCGCCCAAAACAGTAGACGTGAACCACTAGAGACGATCAGACAAACGTCGGGACCACACCACGCGGATTCCATCCTGACACAACCGTTATGTCCTGACCCTTACGGATGACTACTCTCGTTATCGTTGGGTCTTCTCCTTGTGGTAGAAGAGCGATGTTGCTCCCACCATTTGGGAGTGGCTGGTCCGTGCTAAACGCGAGTGTGGTCGCCCTCTCTGCCGCTTCTGCTCTGATCGTGGGGGTGAGTTTCTAAGGGAGACCACACTCTTTCCTCGCATCCCGTGGTGTCCATCATGAGACGTCGACACCTTACACGCCAACCTAGAACGGCGTCTCTAAGCGATGGAACCGCACCATGGCTGACGCCGTCCACACCATGCGAGTCAAATCTAGTGTCTCTAACGGCTTCTACTTTGAGGCTATGACCTACATGACGTGGGTCTGAAACCGGATTCCCCACAGACCCATTCCTCATCAGTCCACCTCATACCAGCATTGGTGTGGAGAACGTGCTGACCTACGTCCAGCTCATGTCTGGGGCTGCGTAGCTATCGTGTCGTTGCCTGACCCACACCAGGATGACAAGCTCGAGCCTCGCAGTCGTCCGTAGACCTTCCTTGGCATCTCACGCCAGTCAAAGGCATGACCTTTTTGGGATCCCGCCCGAAACTACATCGTCGAGTCCTGCAATGTCCTCTTCTTTGAGGACCTGTTTCCCCACAACCTCCTTCGATCCGCCACGTGGATGTTCCTCCCATTGCGTGGGGGAGTGGTAGGTCCGTCCTCCGTCCAACCGCGTCCCGGCATTCAATCGTCAATGCCCGTGGGCCCACGTTCACCGGCTACCACATTTGTGTCCAACGTTCTCTCAGAGCCGGCCGCCCCGTCCGTGTCCGTCATCCCCTCTGGCCCTGCTGCCCCGACCATGTCCGCCAGCCCCTCAGGGCTTGCTGCCCATTCCGCATCCACCAACCCCTCACGGCCGGCTGCCCCGTCTGTGCCTGTCAGCCCCTCAGTGCCGGCTGCCCCATCCGTGTCTACCAGCCCCTCAGGGTCGGCCGCCCCGCCCGTGTCCGCGAGCCCCACAGGGCCGGCTGCCCCGTCCGTGTCCGCCAACCCCTCAAGGCCTGCTGCCCCGTCTGTGTCCGCCAGCCCCTTAGAGCCCGCAGCCCCGTCCGTGTCTACCAGTCCCTCAGGGTCGGCTACCGCGTCCGTGTTCGCTAGCCCCTGAGGGCCGACTGTCCCATCCGTGTCCACCAGCCCCTCAGGGCTCGCTGCCCCGTTCGTGTCTGCCAGTACTTCAAGACCTAATGTCCCGTCCACGCCCGACACCCCTTCAGGCCCAACCGCCCCATCTGTGTCTGCCGGCCCCTCAGGGCCGGCTGTCCCGACCGTGTCTGTCAGCCCCTCAAGGCCGGCTGCCCCGTCTGTATCAGCGTGCTACACACGTGGTTCGGGCGGGAGCCTAAGACCGAGTCCTACATTTGGCACTCAAGCCACCTCTACATGTCCTCTCATCCCACAACCCCCTGTCATTCCAGGAGGATCCTCACCTCATGTCAGATCCACTCCCACGGTCATGAGTGGGGATCCCAACACCAAGGCACTCGACTTGGCCACACTGTCACGCATCGTTGACCTACATCCAGGGTCAGCTCTGGGCTATGCCCTGCTCCATGAGGAACATCGGTATGCCTTTTATCCACGCTCACGCAGATGCCACCTGGGGTACGTGACACGCACGCCCTCACTGTCTGCCCCACTAAGCAACCAAAGGACCCAGCCACCATACGTGAGGCTTAGGCGTCTCCCGAGGCCGCTCACTCGGAGGCTGCATGTGCCAACGAGGTAGCCACCATTCCGCAACATCACGTCTATGAGCTCCTCAAATTTCCCCTGGACCGCAAAGCCATCGGTGCTAAGTGGGTTCTCCAGTAAAAGTGGATGCCAGAGGGGTCTGTGGACAAGTACAAGGCCCGTCTCACGGCCAAAGGGTTTGCTAAGGCCCTGGGATAGACTATGACCAGATCTTCCCCCCGGTCGGTCAGTTCTCCACCAGCCGGGCGCTGTTCAGGCTGGTTGCCCATCATGGGTGGGAACAGCATTTGATGGATGTGAGAAACGCCTTTCTCCATGGCTCACTGGAGGGCGAGGAGCTCTACATGATGCAGCCTCCTGGCTTTGGCGATGGCTCTAGCAAGGTCTGAAAGCAGCAAAAGGCATTCTCTGGCTTGAAGGAGTCACCGCGCTGGTGGAACCAGGAGATTAGTCGTTCGCTTCTTGGCGACGGCCTCCTTCGCAGTTCTGCCGACCCCACGCTATTCATCAGTCTGCGAGGCTACACTCTCGTCCTGGTCTTGGTCTATGTCGACAATCTGCTCATTGCATCACTAGAAGTAGCTTTCATCCAACGGGTCAAGGACCTACTACACGCTACCTACCAGATGAATGACCTTGGGCCAGCGTGAGTCTTTCTCGGCATGGAGCTTGAGCATGATCGCTCCGAGGATATACAACATGTCCATCAAGCCACCTACGTCCATACTCTATCCGGTCGATTTGTTGAGGACCTGCCCCTTGTGCCGAGAGCATCCTCACCCGTGTCGTCCAACGGTCAAGCGTTGCTCAAGAGTTCTGATATAGCTATGGTGGAGGAGCCAATAGACGTGACCGCATATTTGTGCATCATTGGCTTGCGGATGTTATTGGCAACGACGACGCGCCCAAACATCGTGTTCGTTGTCAACCTCCTGGCTCAGTTCTCTCATGAGACGCATCACCTCAACTTTGGGGCCGCAATTCGAGTACTTAGCTATGTTGTCTTGACTCCACGGCGAGGCCTCATGTTCCGCCAACAGCCGTCTGTTGTCGCACTGGGCAACACCGACAGTGACTAGGCAGGCAGTCCGGACAATAAGAGCCGCACAGGCTGGATCTTTCTGATTGGCAGCACAACGATATCCTAGCAAAGTGAAAAGTAGGGGTGCATTGTACGCAGCACTGCTGAGGCTGAGTACGTAGCCCTTGGTTCAGGCACATGTGAGAGCGTGTGGTTGCGACGTATATTCAAATTGCATTAGTCTGTCGCGTCCATCACGTTGCATTGTGACAATGAGATTGCCATGGCCATTGCCGACAATGACGTCGTGCATCACACACGCACAAAGCACATCAATATTGAGTATCACTATGTGCGTTCGTTGTTGCATGACGGCAGCATCAGCATTATGTGGGTTGAGATAGCATGGTAGTTGGCTGACTTCCTGACCAAGGCACTTAAGCACGACCCATTCAAGAAGGCTATGAGTTCGGTTGGCATACGTCTGTGAGTTGCACTCTTTGTCATAGCCTGCGTCTACATGTGCCCTGGGGGAGTCTACCTGTTGAATGTGACGCTACCCACCCATGTGCACTACGCCTGTGAGGCATGGGGGAGTGTTGGTTTTCTTTTGTGTCTCTCATTGTACTCTGGTGTGTCCTCCTGGCTTGTGTATATCAGGGTGCAAACGGCTGACGGCAAGTCTTGACACTGCTGGAGTGTCGTCCGCTAGAGTCGACGCACGTTGAGGCCTACACGCAGTTCGCTAGAGCCTCCTCCCTGCATCAATGTGCTCAGCTCCATCGGCAGGCCTCCTTGGCGGTCGAGCCGCCGGCTGTCACTGCCACCGTAGAGGCTGTTTGCATGAGTGCAACATTGGATCTGACTGTGCTATTGTGTCTGTAGTGTCATGCTTTGCCTAGGGTCCATGTTTCATGTTGTGTGGCATTTTTTTAGCGTATGAGACTCTGCGTGACTCCCTAGCCTGACCCTTGCTATTTCTTGCACCTGCTCGCTTGCTAGTGCGCCTGATGACTGTACAATGTCGCCACGTCAGGAGCGATGTTACGAAGCTTCCAAGTAATATCTTAGGGCAAGTCCGCATTTGGGATTTGTGCGAGCATGGACACGGCCGAGTGGTCACAGTATGTTGTACAAATATTGGTTTTTCTGCGTCTCTCATTGTACTCTGTTGTGTTCTCCCGGCTTATATACATTGGCGTGCAGATGACTGACGGCGAGACTTGACGCTGCTGGAGTGTTGTCCGATGGAGCCGACACATGCTGAGGCCTACACGCAGTTCGCTGGAGCCTCCTCCTTGCGCCAACGTGCTCGGCTCCATAGGCAGGCCTCCTTGGCAGTCGAGCCGCTGGTCATCACTGCCACCGCCGTGGCTGCCTACATGCATGTAGTGCCAGATCTAACTGTGACATCGTGTCTGCAGTTTCGTGCTCTGCCTAGGGTCCATGTTTCTTGTTGCGTGGCACTGATAAGCACAATGGACCTTTGTAGGCACTGCCTGGGTTTGGGCAGCAATAACTCTTCGCTACTATTTTTCTAGCTGTTTCTGACCACATGATTGCGTTTGTAGCGTCGGTGTTATGGTATGGTCCAGTTTTAAGGCAAAACGGACTACGCCCCGGTTTTGGGCTGTCGGCCATCTGGCATGGCTCACCTAGAAAACTCTGCCTGGCAGAAATTAGATCTAGGACTATTTTCTTATCGGCTGGTTAGATGAGTAACAATCTCTACAGAGCTTCGGGGGAGCGAGAACTTGGAGGGGTCTCTCATTGTTGCTCATTCTTCATTCCTAATCAGTTACTTCCAGTTTTCAGCTGCTTTTTGGCGCTAGCACTGGCGTGCGCGCTTCTGAGAGACAAACCCAGAGCATCCAGACTCACACTCTAGAGCAGTTGACTGAGGGGGCACCAGACTAGCATGATGCATCAACAACGCTGCTGCGCCAATCTGCTACCTAGGATTTCCAACTTGGTATCAGAGCCAGAGGGTAGCAGCAGCAGCAGCAGCAGCAGAAGACTGGCGTACAAGTTCTGGACAACGCAGGCGGACTCCCGTACGTGCCAGTGCAGGGGAAATGCTGCTGGATTTTTGTCGGCAGCATTGACCAGCCTGATGCCGGCGTCAGAATTTTCCCCACGGCCACTTGGCCAAGGGAAATGCTGCCGAAAATATCCAACAGCACTGACCCCCATGCGTGACGCGAGGAGGTGAGCGACAAGCGACGTCAGGCATCGTGACAACGACACACGTTGACCAGGTGCGATCGTGCTACAACAAGCAACAGTGGTAGTAGCTTGAAGAAGCTGCGAGCAGTGGCAACAGCAGCCAGCGGCAACTGGGCTTTGCAGCAGCAGCCGGCACCGGCAGCAGCTCCCAATAGCTTGCAGTAGCAGTAGCCCGTAGTGGCTTGCAGCAGCAACATGGCGTAGCAGTAGTAGCAGCCAACGGGAGTAGCACAAACAGCAAGCAGTAGCCAGCAGCGAGCAGCAGCAGCAGCCACTTACAGCAGTAGCAGCAGCAGCAAGCTGTAGCCAGCAGTAGCAAGCTACAGCCAACAGCAGCCTAGAGCGAGAAGCCGCAGCTGCTGCTGCAGCAGCCAACCGCAGCCCGCTACAGCAACAGCTTCAACTCGCAATAGTAGCGGCTGCAGCTGCAACTATTCGCAGCTCGTTGCCTGTAGCAAGTTGCGAGCTGCGAGCAGCAAGCTTGCTGCTCGCGGCCCGCAGCAAGCAGTGGGCAGCGAGCAGCAAGCTCGCTTCTTGCTGCTTGCAGCTCGCAGCGAGTAACGAGCTCGTTGTTCAACCAAGCAAAAAAAGAGAAAAAAAAGAAAAAACCTGAAGAAAAACCCCCATCCCACAGATGTTTTTTTTGCAGCAATTGCTGCTACCATCATGGCCACTACAGCTGCCACGGCAGCCACAGCAGCGTGCAGCAGCCCAGCAGTGGCAGAAGTAGCGACTACTCCATCCGCAATCACAACAGCAGCACCACCAACAACAGCACCCACAGCAACGTCAGCAATAGCAAGAGCAGTAGCCGTTGTAGAGGCAAACCAGTAGTAGCAACAGAAGCAGCGGCAGCAACAGTAGCAGCAGTAGCAGCAGTAGCCGTGTCAACACCAACTAACATCCTTTGGCCGACATAGCAGCAGCTTCACCAACTGCCACTACTGATGGCAGCAACATTTCAACTGACGTCATTGCTGACGTAATTGCTGACAACATCAACACACACACACACAAAAAAACTCTGTAGATAACGCAACAACACCTGCTAAAGTCAACCATCTCAAGCTCAAATTACTGCTGACATCACTGCTGACATCAGTAGCATAAGGGAAAAAAAACCACAAAGGAGGGTGGAACAAAGAGGGCCAACAAACATTGCTACTAGGCCCCATGGGGAGGGGTCCTCCTCCAGTGGGAGGACCCCTCGTCCCCCTTTCCTTCAGCACCTGCAGTAGCTGCAGTAGCAACATCAGTAGCAACAATAGCAGCAACAACAAGAGCAGCAACGGCAAGAGCAGTAGCAGCGGGAGGAGCAGCAGGAGCAGGAGCAGCAGCAGCAGCAGCAGTAGCAGTAGCATCAGCAGCCACCACCATGGCAGCAGCATCAGAAGCCGCCACCGCTGTAGCAACAGCCGGTGCCACAACAGCTGCACCAACATCAGCAAGCACCCTTCATCCCACAAGGATATGCGAGCCCTGCGGTTTCTTTTCCCACACAATGCTTGGCACAACAACACACCTTATGCCAACAACAGACGATGACATCAGTCCTAGGCCCCACTCTGGGTGCCGGCTATAGGCAAAAAGATTTCAAAACCCCACTGCCGCCGCTTCAGGCTGGCGACCAGTTCCGGAGCTGGGAGCTCAGCCTCTGGATCTTGGCATAAGGCAAAAGTCCGTGGCCCTACGACGTCCTCCCCTTCGACTCCACCCAGGCCGACCAGGTCTACGACGCCGGTCGCGGCGTTCGTTCTCCCAACCCTGTCGTCCCTCCAGCCACACACCTCGCCCTTGAGCCCTTCCTTGGCGATCTCACCACCGGCGCCCTCCTTGACCGAGCAGGAGCCTGGCGCATACTCATACATCCTCATTGCCTGTCCAGTGATGCTGAGACCAGCCGTGTGCTCCGAGAGTTCAACTCCCTTCGCATGACGGAGACCAAGACGGTCACCTCCTATTGGCAGCGCGCAAAGGATCTTCTCCATCGCCTCGGAGACGCCGCTCCACCCCCTCTCTCCGCTCTCCTGGCCATCAAGCGCGGCACCACCACCACCATCTCCGACGTCTTTGTCCACTACTCGAATGACGTTCTCGCTATGATGGCAACCCAAGGTAACCTCATGCCCTGAGCTTACGAACTCTTCATCTGCATCGAGGAAACCCATCAAAAGTCACAGATCCACCACACAGAGTGCCTCGTCTCCCCTGCCATCGCCTCTCCAGCCGTTGCCTCAGTCACTGTCGCCGCCCTAGCAATAGCAGCATCTTCCGGCGCCCCCTCATGTGGCAAGAAGAAGTGGCAGGGCAAGAAGAGCAAAGGGACTCAGTAGCAGACTAGCGGATCAGGTAGCGCCGGCCTCGTCTGCCACAACTGTGGCCAGTCAGGACACGGGTGATACACGTATCCACTCCCGAATGACGAGGCTCGTATCATCTCCACCATGTATTGCCAGCACAAGCGCCACCTTGCCACCAGTGTCGTGACCATCGCTACTCATGTCGCATCCGCACCACCCGTGACGACCTCACCGCAGCTTCTTCCATAGCCGTCCACATCCGCAGCTCCGTCCCCGGTGCCTTCCTTTCCCTTCCAGGACTTTGACACCATCACACCGTAGTCGGTCTACTCCGTTGGACCCTCCGCCCGTGAGCGCCAGCAGGAACATTTCATGGCCTTCCAACTCGGCCTTCCTCGCCCTCCTCCCCAGGGAAGTGCGAGTTGCGCTGTCGCTAGTTCCTCTCCGTCGTGCATGGCAGAGTCGGTTCTACAATCATATAATGTATCCCCGTCCACCCCGTCCTTTGCCATGCCCTGTCCTCTCGCTCCTCTCCTACATGATGTCGCTTGGCTAGATGACTGGCACTCCCGGTTTTCACCTCCGTCCACTTCGTCAGCGTCGCTCGCCCATTGCCATGTGACTGTCAGCGACCTGGCCACACCGGTCCAGGATTCGTCCGAGACCTAGATCATCGACTCCGGGTCCACGCATCACATGACAGCCTCACGTGAGGCCTTCAGTATTCTTGGTCCCGTCACAGATGTCACCGGGGTTCACACGGGATCTGGTCATGTAGTGCACGTTCATGGTGTCGGTGTCGTTCGTTTCCGTGGTCCAGCGGGTGATGTCTTCTTTACTTATGTTCTCTTTGTCCCTGGCCTTGAGCTTAGCCTCCTGTCTGTCACCTCCCTCGATCGCATGAGCATGGACGTTCTGCATTCACGTGGTGTGGGCACTATGTCATTACGTCCGTCCGGTTGTATCGTTCTGCATGCCACCGCCCATGGCAACTTATGGCATGTGCCGTGCCTTTCCGCTCCGACCTCTATCTCCTCCTCGTTGGCAGATACTGGCCACATGTTTGTCACCAGCACCTTGTCTCTGCAGCACATGCCTCTCCTGCATTGTCGCCTCTGTCGTGTCCACTCTGCAGCTGTCAACAACATGCTTCGTACACAGCCGGCCACAGGTCTTGACTCAACCTCCTTTCCTCTACCGTGTCCCACATAGTGCATAAATCATGCTCAGGACAAGATGCACCGTTCCACCTATCCCCTCTCTGTATCTCGGGCGTCCGCCTCATTCGACCTCGATCACGCAGATGTTATGGGTCCCCTCCCAACAGAGTCAGTTGGCGAGCACAATCGTTATTTCCTTACCATTACGGACGATTACTCTAGCTATCGCTGGGTCTTCTGCCTGCGGCAGAAAAGTGACATCGCTCCCACCATTCCGGACTGGCTGGTCCACGCTGAACGCGAGTGTGGTCGCCCTCTTTGCCGCTTTCGTTCTGATAGCGGCGGTGAGTTTCTGGGGGAGACCACCCTCTTCCTCGCCTCCCGCGGTATCCATCATGAGACATCGGCACCATACACACCAGCCTAGAACAGGGTCTCTGAGCGATGGAACCGCACCATGGCCGTCGCCGTCCGCACAATGCGCATCGAATCCGATATCTCTGATGGCTTCTACTTTGAGGCCATGACCTACATGACGTGGCTCTGGAACCAAATTCCCCACGGACCCATTCCTCGTCAGTCCACCCCATACCAGCAATGGTGTGGAGATCACGCCGACCTACATCGAGCTCGTATCTATGGCTGCGTTACCATCATGAGGTTGCCTACCCCGCACCAAGGTGGCAAGTTCGAGCTTCGCGGTCGTCCGTGCATCTTCCTTGGTGTCTCACGCTAGTCAAAGGCATGGCATTTCTATGATCCCGCCCGACACTGCATCGTCGAGTCCCGCGATGCCCTCTTCTTTGAGGACCTTTTTCCCTACGACCTCGTTCGCTCCAACACGTCGATGTTCCTCCAGTCGCGTGGGGGACTGGTGGGTCCGTCCTCTATCCAACAGCGTCCGGGCGTTCCATCGTCTACGCCCGTGGGCCCACCATCGCCGCCTTCCCCACCTGTCTCCGCCAGCCCCTCCAGGCCGGCTGCCCAGACCATGTCCGCCAGCCCCTCGGGGCCAGCTGCCCCATCCGTGTCTGCCAGCCCCTCAGGGTCGGCAACCCCATCCACGCCTATGAGCACCTCAGGGTCGGCTGTCCCGTCTGTGTCTGCCAGCCCCTTAGGACACGCCGCCCCACCCGTGTCCGCCAGCCCCTCAGGGCCGGCTGCCCCGTCCATTTCTGTTAACCCCTCAGGGCCGACTATCCCGTCTGTGTCTGCCAGTCCCTCAGGCCAGGCCGCCCCGCCCGTGTCCACCAGCCCCTCGAGGCTGACTACCCCTTTCCTTTCCACCAGACCCTCAGGGCCGGCTAGCCCTTCCGCGCTTGTCAGCCCCTCAGGGCCGGCTGTCCCGTCCGTGTCTGCCAGCCCCTCAGGGTAGGCCGCCCCGCCCATGTCTGCCAGCCCCTCAAGGCCGGCTGCCCCGTCCGTGCCTGTCATCCCCTCAGGGCCGACTGCCCCTTCCGTGGCTGCCAGCCCCTCAAGGCATGCAGCCCCACCCATGTCAACCAGCCCCTCAGGGCCGGCTGCCCCGTCCATGTCTGTCGGCTCCTTAGGGCCGACTGCCCCGTGCGTGTCTGCCAGTCCCTCAGGGTCGGCTGCCCTGTCCGTGTCTACCAGCCCCTCAGGGCCGGCCGCGCCGCTTGTGCGTGCCGGCCCCTCAGGGCCGGCTGCCCCATCTTTGTCTGTCAGGCCCTTAGGGCCGACTGCCCCGTCCGTGTCTACCAGCCATTGAAGGCCGGCTGTCCCGTCCGTGTCTGCCAGCCCCTTAGGGTCGGCCTCCCCGCCTGTGTCTGCCGGTCCCTCAAGGCCGGCTGCCTCGTCCGTATCGGCACGCTACAGACATGGTATGGGCGGGAGCCTCAGATCCGGGCCGAGAGCTGGCTCTCAGGCCACCTCCGCACATCCTCTCACCCCAAGACCCCTTGTCATTCCACGAGAGTCCTCACCTCATGTCACATACACTCCCACGGTCGTGAGTGGGGATCCCGACACTAAGGCACTCGGCTTGGCCACACAATCAGTCATCGCAAACCTACATCCAGGGTCAGCTCTCGGCTACGTCCTGCTCCTTCAGGAATACTGGCATGCCGTTGCGACCACGCTTACGCGGATGCCACCAGGGGTACGTGACACGCACGCCCTCACTATCCACCCAAGGGGTTTGCCGAGGTCCCTCGAATCGACTATGACCACATCTTCGCCCCGGTCAGTCGATTCTCCACCAGCTTGGCGTTGTTCAGCCTGGTTGCCCGGCATGAGTGGGAACTGCATCAAATGGATATGAGCAACGCCTTCCTCCATGGCTCACTAGAAGACGAGGAGCTCTACATGATGCAGCCTCCAGGCTGCGACGACGGCTCTCGCAAGGTTTGGAAGCTACAGAAGGCCCTCTATGGCTTGAAGTAGTCACCGCGCTACTGAAACCAGCAGATCAGTCGTACGCTTCTCAGCGGTGGCCTCCTTCGTAGCACTGCCAACTCCGCGTTATTCATGAGCCCGCAAGGTCAGACCCTCGTCGCGGTCTTGGTTTATGTTGACGATTTGCTCATCGCATCACCGCACGCAGCTGCCATCGAGCGGGTCAAGGACCTACTACACATTGTCGACTAGATGAAGGACCTCGGGCCAACGCGAGTCTTTCTGGGCATGGAGCTTGAGCATGGTCGCTTCGCGGGCATATTGCATGTCCATGAAGCCGCCTATGTCCATACTCTGTCCAGGCGCTTTGCCGATGACCTACCCCTCGTGCGGAGAGCATCCTCACCCATGTCGCCTAACGGTCACACGTTGCTCAAGAGTTCAGATCTAGCTGTGGTGGGGGAGCCACTAGACGTGACGGTGTATTTTCACGTCATCAGATCACTGATGTTTCCGGCGAGAACGACGCGCCCAAACATCGCGTTCGCTATCAAC
This sequence comes from Penium margaritaceum, assembly GCA_023375785.1. NCBI lineage: Eukaryota > Viridiplantae > Streptophyta > Zygnematophyceae > Desmidiales > Peniaceae > Penium > Penium margaritaceum. Next base: position 47,486 of record SZWC01002301.1, on the reverse strand, counting down.
CTCCTAGCTTAGTTCTCTTAAGAGCCACGTCACCTCCACTTTGATGCCACAATCCGAGTACTGCACTATGTCGTCTCGACTCCACGACGAGGTCTCATGTTGCGCCGATAGCCGTCTATTGTCGCGATGGACTACACCGACAGTGACTGGGCCAGCTGTCCGGACAGTAAGAGTTGCACAGGCTGGATCTTTCTAATTGGCGGAACGACGGTATCCTTGCGCAGTGGCAAGCAGGGGTGCATCGCACGTAGTACTGCTGAGGCTGAGTACGTAGCCCTTGGTTCAGGCGCATGTGAGAGCGTGTGGCTGCGTCGTCTGTTGTCCGAGTTGCATCAGTCCGTTGCATCCATCACATTGTATTGTGACAATGAGTGTCATGACCATCGCCGACAACGACGGCATGCATCACACACGCACAAAGCACATCAATGTTGAGTATCACTATGTGCACTTGTTGTTGCATGACGGCAGCATCACCATTGTGTGGGTTAAGACAGCACGGTAGTTGGCTGACTTCTTGACCAAGACACTAGAGCGCGACTCATTTGAGAAGGTTGTGAGTTCAGTCAGCGTGCGTCCGTGAGTTGCACTCTTTGTCCTGGCCCGCATCTGTATGTGCCCTGGGGGAGTCTATCTGTTGAATGTGACGCTGTCTGCCTATGTGCACTGCGCCTGTGAGTCATGGGGGAGTATTGGTTTTTCTGCGTCTCTCATTGTACCCTGATGTGTCCTCCAAACTTGTCTACATCGGCATGCAGATGACTGACGGTGTGACTTTACGCTGCTGGAGTGTCGTCCGGTGGAGCCAGCGCTAGCCGAGAGCCTGAGGCCAACACGCAGCTTGCTGGAGCCTCCTCGCTGCATCATTGTGCTCAACTCCACCGGCAGGCCTCCTTGGCGGTCGAGCCGTTGACGGTCACTGCCACCGCCGTGGCTGTGTGCATGCGTGCAGTGCTGATCTGACTGTGCCATTGTCTTTGCAGCGTCGTGCTCTGCCTAGGGTCCATGTTTCTTGTTGCGTGGCACTGTTTAGCACAATGAATCTTCGTAGGCACTGACTGGGTTCGGGCAGCCATAACTCTTTGCTATAATTTGAATAGTTGTTTGTGACCGCATGACTGCGTTCACAGCGTTGGTATTATGGTATGGTCCAGTTTTCAGGCAAAACGGATGACGCCCAGGTTTTGGGATGTTGGCCGTCTGGCAGTGTTGGTTTTTGCACATCTCTCATTGTGCTCTGTTGTGTCCTCCCGGCTTGTGTACATCGGCGTGCAGATGACTGACGGCGAGACGCGACGCTGATGGAGTGTCGTCCGGTGGAGCCGACGCACGCTGAGGTCTTCTCGCAGTTCGCTGGAGCCTCCTCTCTCAGGCGACGCGCTCAGCTCCATCGGCAGGCCTCCTCGGCGGTCGTGCTGCCGGCGGTCATTGACACCGCATTTGCTGCTTGCATGCGTCCAGCGCGTCCTATTGCGTCTGTGTCGTCATGCACTGCCTAGGGTCCCAGTTGCATGTTGCATGGCCCTGTTCGGCAGCACAAACCATTGTGGGCATTATCTGGGTTTAGGCTGCCATAACTCCTCGCTACTATTTTTCTAGCAGATTCTGACCGCACGGCTGCGTTCGCAGCGGCGGTATTATGGTATGGTCCAGTTTTCAGGCAAAACGGACGACGCCCGGGTTTTGGGCTGTCGGCTGTCTGGCAGGCCTCACCGAGAAAACCTGCCAGCCTGAACTGAGCTATTTTCTGATTGGCTGTTGAACTGAGTAACAAGCTCTACAGAGCTGGGGGGGGCCTAGAACTTGGAGGGGTCTCCCATTGTTGTTCATTCTTCATTCCTAATCAGTCACTTGCNAGCAGCAGACTGAGGGGGCAGCTGACTTAAGCAACGAGCGTGGAAGCCCGCACGCTGCATCAACAACGCTGCTGCCCCAACATGCTGCCTAGGCTATTCCATTTTGGTATCAGAGCCAGAGCGTAGCAGCAGCAGCAGAAGACTGACGAACAGGTGCCAGACAACGCCGGCGGACCCCCATACGCGCCAGTGCAGGGGAAATGCTGCCGGATTTTTTCCGGCAGCATTGAACCGCCTGGTGGCGGCGTCAGATTTTTTCCCACGGCCACTGGGCCAGGGGAAATGCTGCCGAAATTTTTTCGGCAGCACTGACCCCCACGCGTGACGCGAGGAGGTGAGCGGCAGGCGGCGTCTGACGTCTGCGGGCGACGACACAAGCGGCGAACGTCACCCAGGTGCAGTGACTAGCACCGCCAGCAGCAACAGGCGGCAGCAGCAGTTCGCAGCAGCACGCAGCAGCAGCAGCCCGCGGCAGCAGCAGCTTGCGGCAGCGGCAGCAGCAGCGCGCAGCAGCGGCAGCAGCAGCGCGCAGCAGCGGCAGCAGCGTGCAGCAGCAGCAGCTGCTCGCAGCAGCAGCTCGCAGCAGCAGCCCGCAACGGTAGCAGGCAGCAGCGGCAGCGGCAGCGGCAGCCGGCAGCAGCGGCAGCAGCAGCAGGCAGCAGCCGCAGCACGCAGCAGCTGCAGCAGCGTGCAGCAGCAGCAGCGAGCTGCAGCAGCTGC
>SZWC01002301.1:0-34864 GCA_023375785.1 Penium margaritaceum | reverse complement strand
ACTCCACTTCCTAGGGCTAATCGTGCTAAACAAAACCTGCAAGACGGTACAACATAGAAGGCCGTCCAAAAAGCCTTTGACACCTGAACGGGAAACAAAACTCCAAGTACCTTTCCGATGGCAACATCTACACAGCCTTGGTCGAACGATGATGCTTCTCCCGCGCATGCTGCAGAAGATCCTTCTCTGATTTGAAAGGGCGCCGGCACTCCGAGCAAAGGAGGGCCCACCGGTGAACCTCCGCCTCGTGCTTGATAACATCTTCAGGATCCCAGAAACGTTGCTGGCAAAGGGTGCAGGAAACCGAGGCACGGTGGGCGGAAGCCTCATGACGCTCCAATGACGTGGCGGATTCGAAGGCTTGGGAGCAGAGTCGGCACTGGATTTTCCGCGTGTGCGTCTGCCGCTCATGCTCTTCCGCCTCCGCCTCTGAGGCAAACGATTCTGAGCACACGAAGCACTGGATGCGGGGAGGGTGTTTGGCAGCTCTGTGGTCTTCAAGCCCCCGAGATGTGGCGAAGTCTCGGTCACAAAGAGAGCACTCGTAGTAGGGCCAGTGCTGGTCCACCGTGTGCTTCTGCACCAACGTCAGAGATGGGAAAGTCTCCTTGCAGTGGTTGCAAGGTAGGCGGGCCTCCACGGGGCGTTCGGGTCCATGGCGGTTCTCTTTGTCGTCGTGGTCAATCTTTCGGCCAGGAGTGGATCTCGTGCCTCGGGTGCGCTCAGAGGGTCGTGCGACGGGTGCCGGTGAGACATCTGTGCTCTCACCTGCGGTAGTGGTATGCTCCACCCGGACATACTCTCCAGTCTTACTGTCGTACACGAGGGATGAGGGCCGCCAAGACTGGTCTTCGCGGTTGGACTGCGCGGCAGCGTCATCTCGGTCGGCAAGTGTGGCCATGGATTTCTCTCTACAAGACGCAGATGTCCTTGCGTTACGTTCAGCGGTTGACCTCAAGCAGCCAGAGAGACCGAAAGGAACAGATAGGTTCATAACATGTGTAGTCGTGCAGTTAATCGGAAACTGGCCTTCTCAGTCGCCATGGAGCCCAGCCTCCACCGACGACAGCCAGTCATTGGACAACGCCTCCGTCCATGCATGAGAAGAACCTTCTGTTGACAAGACTAACGGCCCTGCTGGACGACGATTGCAGTGGCTAATCGACAAAACGGACGGGCGGCCGGCCCGCTGGGCGGGCGGGAGGGCGGGCTGGCGGGTTGGACGGTCGCGATCACCAAGAGAGAGCACACACGCTCACCTTGGATGGGCCGCCTGAGAGGACGCCGTCGGGTAAGGAGTTCCGGGTGGGCAGCACGCGATTTCGGGCCGTCAAAAGAACGTCGGCTGCAGCTGCCTACGCAGCAAGGTTCGACTGACGGCCCGACAACTCGGCGGCAAAAGCGGCTTTGACGGTCGAATACACAACCTGCGGCGCTCACAATGACGACATCTACGCTTAAAGGGCGGAATGACATTATGACGCTCATTTCGGAGAAGAGGTCTGAGACCCACCCCCCCCCTCAGGAAAATAAATCTCATCTGCCGCAAACACAGAACAACAAAACTCATCTGCCTCTTCTGCACGGACAAGAGTTTTTGTTACACCAAACGGAGTATAGATAGAGAGCAGGTTAAAGTTTCCAGGGAAAACATAACTTCGAATTTGGGACGCTTGAGCAATTTCTAATTCGCGGTAAGTGTACTTCGATGACAAGTGTCCAAATGAGCGACCATGTACATGTACAAGTGACAAGCTACGAATGAACATAGTCAGGGTCGGTGATTTGGATGTTGAGCGAAGCATACGGAGTCGCGTCATAAGTGGTCGGATTTGAGAAGGTCCGCCGAGAAGTCGGGGGTCTTCGAGAATGAACAGTGGAGATGCGCAATGCATCTTCATAAATCTGGATTCGTCGTGAGTCATCGAGAATTCGACCGAAAGGTCATGAAAATTCTGTTCATACGTTCGCAAGAGTGGTCGGAAGGTTCGACAATATCCACGAAAAGTGGGGCAATCGGCCACTATGCTCTCGGCCGTCGGAGTGAATTGAGAAAATGCGTAGAAGCTTCCTAGCAACACGGCCGCTGACCGGGCATCAGTGCCTGGTCAGACGGTGACGACAGTCACAGGTCGTACACACAACGGCAAGGGTTTGGCTAGGAGACACAAGTCAAAGTGTCAGAATGCTTCAATACAACATATGCAGAGAGAAATGACAACTGACAGGTCCAGGGCATAAATACCTGCCGCGGCGCACGGTGGGTGTCGCACGCGGCAGTCCAAGAGCTGTCCTAAAACCGGCCCAAAACCACTGTTTTGGCCGTAACTCTGCGCACACATGTCAGAATCCTACGCCGTCTGAACCTAGACGTGCAGAATCAAAAAACGGACGCAGCGACTGGTCACATGCATGCATCCATTGACTGAAAGCGAGTATACAATGCAAAAACATGCAAATGGGCCTCATGCCCAGTCCGCCGAAAGGCGCCTGCAAGACGTAAAAGGCACAGCAAGGAGTCCCGGTGACATCAGGGGCTCTGGAACAGTGGTCGGTCATCTCCAGACGGGTAGTCCGCCGCCTGTTGTTGCGCCGGTGTCATCAGGGCCGCCTGCCTCCGGGATGTGCACGAGTATGGACACGGCCGAGTGGTCACAGTAAACTGTACAAGAACGGCACAAAGCACAACACTCCCCCATGACCTGATGGTACGCATGTGCATACGCGTGCAGCACTGGTACAACCACATAGTGAGTGACACGGATAGATGAGACGGCAACGTACATCCCACACTCAACCATTGTCACGCACGGGGCGAAGCCCAACGGAACGAATGGCCACCAGGAACTTTCTGCGGGTAAGTGCCTTTGTCAAGAAATCAGCTCGTTGCAAGTCAGTGCCAACCCACATGATGGAGATCACGCGTCGCTCCACCAGATCACGAACGAAGTGATGCTCAACCGCAATGTGCTTTGTGCAAGCATGAAAAACACCAAAGTTCTCCGCAATGGCGAGAGCACTCTGGTTGTCCCAACGCAGCACAATGGCGGGTACTGACTGCCCAAGCTCAAGAAACAAGCGCTCCAGCCAAACTGCCTCAGCAGCCACTGCCCCCAAAGCCACATACTCTGCCTCCGACGAGCTACGTGCGATGCAGCCCTGCTTCCCGCTTCGCCAAGACAAAGCGGTACCACCGAGCAGAAACACGTAGCCAGTGCGACTGCGCCCGTCAGGAATCCAAGCCCAGTCGTTGTCAGTGTAGCCGTCAAGAACCACCGAACACTGCCGACGAAAGCAGAGTCCGAGATACGACGTGGAGACCACGTATCGTACCACTCGCACAGCCGCGTGAAGAGCTCTCGCACGTGGAGCCTGCGAGAACTGAGCGAGGAGGATGACGGCGAACGCGATGTCGAGACGCATGGTAGTGGCCAGGTACATCAGAGATCCGATAAGACGGAGGTACAAGGTCACGTCCACTGTCTCCCCCAGCTGTGTAGGGTCATCCACCTTCACGGCATCCTGCCCATCAGGTGTGAGGGGTGTGGAAGCAGTGGGCACAGTACCAAGGAGATCGCTAAAGCGCTCCCCCACGACTCGTGCGTATCGGGCCTGATGCAGTAACAGTGTCCGATGTCTGCGATCTCGCACAATCTCCATACCAAGAAACACCGATGCAGGACCGAGGTCCTTCATCGTAGGCGGTCTACAGGATAGCCTTGGCCTCCTTCATGGCCTCAGGCGACGGAGACACGATCAGAAGGTCATCAACATAGACTAGGATGGCGGTAAACCGCTCGGGTGTCAGTAGGATGAAGAGTGAGGGGTCTGCCTCGCTCTGTACATATCCTCCGCGAGTCAAGGTGCGAGTGATCTCCCGGTTCCAACTCCGTGGAGACTACTTGAGGCCGTACAAGGACTTGCGCAAGCGCCAGACCTTGTCACCGTCCTCAAAGCCTAGTGGCTGAGCCACGTAAATCTCCTCATCCAAAGAGCCATGGAGGAACGCATTGTTCACATCCATCTGGTGTAGTTCCCAGTCATGCTGAGCCACTACACCGAACAGAGCTCGAGCTGAGGTCATGCGGCCGACAGGGGCAAAGGTGTCAGTGTAGTCAACTCCCTCAATCTGAGAGAACCCCTTGACGACCAAGCGGGCCTTGTAGCGTTCNAGTGAGCCATCCGGCTTCACTTTCTTGCGAAAGACCCACTTGACCTGAATCGCCTTCCTCCCAGGGGGAAAGTCGACCAGCTCGTAGACTCCGTGCTCTCGGATAGCGCGAAGCTCATCCTCGCAAGCAGCTCGCCAGGCATCAGCATCCTGGGATGAGAAAGCCTCCCTCAATGTTTCCGGGTCCGGCGCCATAGAGGGGAAAATCTGCGTGGCAAGTGCACACGCCTCAGTGTCTGGCGTGACGGCCACGAGATCAGCTGCTGCGTCACAGGCGATATGGAACTCGCGAGTGACCAGGTCGTGCCCTATGGGGCACGCTGGATGTACCTCTGAAAGCTCAGTGCGGACACTCAGGCCTAAGGCCTTTGTGCCTGGATCACCGCTCGCGATGCTGCGAGAGGAACGTCTGGGTCCGGAACCCGACGCTCGCTGAGCTTCAGAATCCAGTGGTCGAAGGCGACCACCAGGCTTACGGGAGTAACCAGAGGTCGAGGGGCGTACCTCAGGCTCAGGAACAAGTACGACCACAGGGACAGGTAGGACCACAGCTGGTGAGGGCAGAGATGAGGCAGTCGGTGATGCCGTGCGGAGAGATGCATGTGTGGGGGACACTGAGCTGGGGATGACAGCGGGCAAAGCTGGCCCGGACACTGAGACAGGAGTGTCAACCAACGTAGAGACAGGAGTGGGCTGGGCTGGAACAGGGGTGCCAGTGGACACAGATGGTGATGCAAGAGGAGGCGTGGGAGTAGAGGTATCTGTGGGGTGGAAAGCGGGCTGGACAGGCGGGATCTCTGGACCAACGGCAATGATAGCCGGATCATCAAGTGCTGGAGATCGAGAGGGGACTCGAGCGGACACATCAGCCTGGCGAGAAATGGTCGCTGGCGAAGAGGTCTCCCCCATCCGCTGAGGACCCTCACTGGAAGGGACATGAGCTGCAGAAAGCGCTGTGATCGAAGTCAGATCACGGTATATGAGTGACTCAAAAAACAGTGCGTCACGGGACTCAATGACACGATGGCGAGTGGGATCCCAAAAGCGCTAGGCCTTAGACCGCGGGGAGATGCCGATGAAGGCACACAAGCGACCCCGAGGGGAGACCTTGGACCCCTGCTGGTCCTCAGTGTACCATACGGAGGCCAGGGATCCCCAGACGCGTGCGAGACAAAGATCGGCACGGTGGCCAAACCAGAGCTCGTACGGTGTAACATGATCCGGAAGCGGACCATGCGGGAGGCGGTTCTAGACCCAAGTCATGTAGGCGAAGCCCTCGAATGCGAAGGACTCCGGGAGACCGCACTCAGACCGCATGGCNCGGACCGCATCCTCCATGGTGCGGTTCCAGCGCTCAGATACACCGTTCTGCTGTGGGGTAGCAGGAGCGGAGACCTGGTGAAAAATGCCGTGCTCAGCAAAGAAGGAGTCCATCTCGCCGAGGAACTCGCCGCCGCGATCCGAGCGAAAAGTATGTAGCGTGTGGCGAGACTGACGCTCAGCCATCACGAGCCAGAGACGAACCGCAAGAGCGGCGTCAATCTTCTCACGCACACTGTAGACCCACGGCATCCAGGTGAAGTCATCAGTCAGCGTCAGAACATACCGGCCCCTCTCGGACAGCGACTCGACCGGGAGAGGACCGAGCAGGTCCGAGTGGACCAACTCGAGGGGCCTCAGCGCTTGGGAACGCGAATCAGGGTAAATGCACCGGTGTATCTTACCCTGAGCGCAAAAAAGACAGTCGGTCTTGGGTGGCTTCTCGAAAGAAGCCACGTCAAGACCAAGAGCGGGCTGTGTCTGGATGAGCTCTGACATAGTGTCGGAGCCCACGTGACGCAGACGTTGGTGAACCAACCGCTGGTGTTCCGGGGATAGAACACCAGTGACAAAAACGCGACCAGAGGAGGAGGGAGAGCAAGCGGAGGAGGGTCGAGCAATGCGGTACAAATCATCTACGACTGAAGCACGCAGGACGATGCTACGGGTGTTAAGAGCAGTCACAATCGCTGAATCAACGGTATGCTCAACGGAGAGACCCATCAGAGTGCAGGCATGCACAAACAGCAAAGTGAGCTCAAGATCAGGCACAAACACCACGTCAGAAAGATACAGGGGGCCAGACGGACCATCGAAGCATACAACCCCAACACCGTGAACCGGAAAGGACTGACCAGAACCTGTACGAATAGAACGGACAGTCGTGACAGGACCAAGTACCACAAAGTCACTACGACGACATGTCATGTGGTGGGTGGTACTGGAATCGATGATCCAAGTGCCACCGGAGTCACGACTGGTGGACGTCACTGTACAACGAGCAATAGAACACTCGGCATCAGAGGGGCGCTGACCCGTCAGTGGGAAGGAACGACGTACATCACGAAGGTGAGACTCATGAATCCAGTCAGTGCAGTCAGGCCCATCATCATCACACGCGGACTGTGCTCCCCCATACGTGTCATCACGAGTCACGAGGACGGACGAACAAGCAGTCAGTGACCCACTCGACGATGACAACACACTCGCACCTCCCTGAAAGCGAAGTCCCAGAAGATGACGAAGCTCGGCGATGGTGCGGTCACGTGGGTCTCGATCACTGCTGCTCGCCGGTGAGGATGCAGGAACAGCTACAGTCGTAGTCGCTGCGCGTCCAGAGGAGTGTGCGGTCGACGTGCCGGACGCGGTGCGAGCAGCATGGGTAGCCTGAAGTCCGCGAGTGATGCGCTCCCAGTCGAGCGGCTGCTAGCACTCGGTGTAGCGATGAGCACCTCCATAGTTGTAGCAGTGCACGGAACGGCCACTGCTACCACTGGATGACGCCTGTTGCTGACCCGATCCGCGCTTCCTATTCTTCTTCTTCCCCTGGGCAGCTGCTGCAACGCCCTGCGTCTGCGTGGGTGTAGACGGGGTCGAAGAGGAGGAGGAAGATGAGGTCGTGATGGAGGAAGGTGAGGGTGACTGCAGGAGGGAAGATGGTGGTGAGGCGAGAACTGCTACAGCGAGAGAAGTCTCCTGATGTGCTACTGCTGCCTCGTGGGCCGACGTCACCTGGAGGAAAAGCTGATGGGCCCAAGGGAGCAGTTGCAGGGTGGCTGAGAAAGGCTCGAGAGCAGCGTCGCTGTACCGTGTGAATGTATCGGTGTACTCCAGGCGAACTCCGAGCATGATCGTCCGAAGCGTCCACAGCTGTGTGCCCCCTGAGGTCCCCAGGCGCGTGTAGATACGCATGGCGCGTCGCCAGTAATCCGCTGCAAGCTCCGCTGGTCCCTGACGGAGAGAGTGGAAAGCACGAATGTGTGACGCACGCGTGGCGTGCGTCTCTGCGGCCAGTAGGGACAACGCCAGATCCTAGCCTCCACGAGGATCAGCTCCGGTGCCTGTGCCAGCCTCGCCGAGGAAGGGACGAAAGTAAACGACGGTCTCGCGTGGCATGGCGTAGAGAAGCCCTCGCATGGCCCGAGCTGCTGTCAGCACCTGTGCTGGATCTGTAGACTGGTATGGGCTGTGGTTGTAAGGCCACACTCCCTTAGAAGTGGCCCACACCTGAAACAGGATCTCCCGGCAGTCAAATCCATCCTCGCTGATGTACCGTAGAGGTGGTGCCTCAAAATCCTTTGGCTGCCGCTCTGTGGGGAGAGCAGCCGCAGGCTGAGGAGGGCGAGTGACGGGAAAAAACCCTGGAAGGGGGTGATCACTAGGGAAGTCAGGTGACGGTCGTATCGGGGACACGGGTGGAGGTCGGATACCCGTCTGCAGCTGACGGAGGCGCTCCTGTAGAAGACGAGTCTCCCGCTCCTGGGAGTCATCCTCGAAGCCTGGCATGAATGGCTCGTCGTCAAGGAGGTCCGCAGGTGGTGGGGAAACCACACCAGGAGGTGAAGCAGGCACGGCACCTGTCACGGGCACCTGAGCCGAGTGCTGGGTGGAGGCCGCAACGCCGGCAGCTCCCTCAGAAATCCGCGGAGGAGCCGTGGACTACGCACGCAGGAGCTCAGTCAGCGTGCGGATTGCGTCAGTCTGCTCTCGCTGCAGACGACGCATCTCCTCCTCCTGGCTGTGCAGGTCCTCAATGGCCTGCGAGCGAGGGCTCAATACCCCTGAGGAAGAGGAGGAGGGATCGCCTGGTCCCTTGTCCTTGTCGTCGGGCGAACTCATGTCGCCGCTCACTATGGGACGACAGGTCAAGTTTACCGGATTTCAAAACCGTCTGCGTTTCTCGGGGAGTTGAAATGCTGGCAACTTTTGACTTTTCGGTTGAAAATTTGGCTGTGTAATGCTGACGTCAGCACGACCTGATGACATCAGCAACGAACAATGCTGATGTCAGATCGTCCACTCCTCTCTGTTTTTTTTTTGGTCTTGTTACGGTTCTGCCACTGCGCGGTGGCGCGCGGCAGTGCCGCGGAAGCTGCGCAGCAGCTTCCGCCCAGCTGCTGTTGCAGCTGTGCTGTCAGCTGCAGCAGCAGCTGCGCGGCTGCGTGTGCAACGGTGGCAGTGGCGGCTGTGCTGCTGCTGCTGCTGCTGCGCGCGGCGGTGCTGCTGCGCGCTACAGCTCCTGCTGACTGCCGCCGCCGCGCGCTGCTGCTGCTGCCACTGCTGCGCTGCTGCTGCCGCCGCGACTGCTGCTGCTGCTGCTGTGCGCGGCGGTGCTGCTGCACGCTACAGCTCCTGCTGACTGCCGCCGCCGCGCGCTGCTGCTGGCTGTCGCCGCCGCGCGCTGCTGCTGCTGCCACTGCTGCACTACTGCTGCCGCCGCGGCTGCCGCTACTGCTGCTGTGCCGCTGCCGCTGCTGCGCTGCTGCTGCCGCCGCCGCTGCTGCGCTGCTGCTGCCGCCGTTGCTGCCACGCTGCTGTGGCGGCCGCTGCTGCTGCGCTGCTGCTGCGCTGCTGCCGCCGCCGCCTCTGCTGCTGCTGCTCTGCTGCTGCGGCTGTGGGGGGGTAGTGGCGGCTGCACACACCGCAGCCGCCACACCCTCTGCGTGGCGGTACGCGCTGCTGCTGCTGCCTCAGCGGCTGCGATCTCACGTGGTGGGTAGGGTACGCGGACGGCGAACGGCCGTCTCCAACACGTCCCGGATGATCTGCTGGAGCAGTGACTCTCACTGCTGCTGCTCGGCTGCGTCTCTGCTGCGCAGCTCAGTGAGAACTTTCTCACTGCTCTGATACCATGAGGAAATGCGTAGAAGCTTCCTAGCAACACGGCCGCTGACCGGGCGTCAGTGCCTGGTCAGACGGTGACGACACTCACAGGTCGTACACACAACGGCAATGGTTTGGCTAGGAGGCACAAGTCAAAGTGTCAGAATGCTTCAATATAGCATATGCAGAGAGAAATGACAACTGACAGGTCCAGGGCATAAATACCTGCCGCGGCGCACGGCGGGTGTCGCACGCGGCAGTCCAAGAGCTGTCCTAAAACCGGCCCAAAACCACTGTTTTGGCCGTAACTTTGTGCACACATGTCAGAATCCTACGCCGTCTGAACCTAGACGTGCAGAATCAAAAGATGGACGCAGCGACTGGTCACATGCATGCTTCCATTGACTGAGAGCGAGTGTACAATGCAAAACATGCAAATGGGCCTCATGCCCAGTCCGCCGAAAGGCGCCTGCAAGACGTAAAAGGCACAGCAAGGAGTCCCGGTGACATCAGGGGCTCTGGAACAGTGGTCGGTCATCTCCAGACGGGTAGTCCACCACCTGTCGTCGCGCCGGTGTCATCAGGGCCGCCTGCCTCAGGGATGTGCACAAGTATGGACACGGCCGAGTGGTCACTGTAAACTGTACAGGAACGGTACAAAGCACACCATGAATATCGCGGTTGTTGCGACCCGATGGGCTGTTTGTGTAGTAATAGAAATACCCACTCGGAAGGATTAGGGACTTGTGTACGTTTGATACGTAACACTCATGAGAAGTTTCCTAGAACCTTCCTAACCACTTGCCGCGACACTGGGCGTCAGCGCCAAGTCAGCGTGTGACAACATTCACAAGTTAAAGACAAAACTGCAAGGGTCTGGGCGGGGACATGAACAGAGTGTCAGGAAACTCAAAACTGAATATAAATGCAGAGAGAGATAACAAATGACAAGTCCATAGTATAAATACCTGCCGCGGCGCACGACAGGTGTCGCACACGGCAGTGCAAGGTCTGTCCTAAAACCGGCCCAAAAACACTATTTTGGCCGTAACTTTGCGTAGGCAAATCAGAACGCTACGTCATCTGAACCTAGAGATGCAAAATCTCAAGCCGGATGCTACGACTGGTCACACACACAAGTCCGGCACCAATCGGTGGAAAGGAAATACAAAACATGCAAATCGGGCTTAGGAGCCAGTCCACCGAGAAAACTCTAGCGTCTGCAGAAAAACCGCAAAGCACCCCGGCAAGCACCCAGTGCGTTGTGGCAGCTCTTTGGCAGCTGCTGGTGGATGGAGCCACCACTCGTCGGTGCTCCGGTGCCAGCTGCGTCCGCATCAAGGATAGACTACAGAAAATCTACAGGAGGTCCGAGACAGCATCCACGATGCTGGGGCAGTCGTCGGTCAGCTCCGAGTGGAGGTCCACCACTTGCCGACGCGTCGGTGTCTCCGGTGTCCGCATGCGGGATCATGTCGTCGCGCTTTCCTGTAGCGCTGCTCTCCTTGCCGCGCTCGTTACAGGTGGAAGCCACACACACCAACACTCCCCCTGGCTGACACAACTGTCAACATAATGATGTCTGAGCGAAGGCAAGAGATGATGGCTCAGGGAACCAATCATAGTGAGCACTGATCAAGCATACCACAACATAGGGTCTCCTCGTGACAATGGTGCATCCCACCAAATGCCCGGGTCTCGACCATGCACGAAGTGAATCACACACCTACGTGTCAAACATCAAGCAAGAGAGACTACGAAACAGGTCTCCTCGTGACCCCGGAAAAGTGTCTCCGGGTGTCCGGGTCTCGACCACATCATGCATGGATCATACATAACACATGTATGAAATGGGTCTCCACATCACACCGGTAGAACTCAACAGGTACGCGGGTCTCGACCAGTATAACCTAGCATGGATCATACATAACACATAGAGGCAATGGGTCTCCACATCACACCGGTGAAACTCACCAGGTGCGCGGGTCTCGACCAGCATAACCTAGACCATAGCATCGTGCCGCACCCTAAGTAACCTCGCTGTCCTAAAAAAGGTGTCAGACCAAAGTCCACACACCAATACTCCCCCTGGGCTATAGAGGCTGACAGTACGAGCAAAGCTGATGGCTGCTCCCAACACAATCCGTGAGGAGGGAGCGCGGCTCCCCCATGGCCACATACCCCTGCACAGCAATAGCAAGGGTGACGACGATGCTGGTGGGATGTGTCCGCACAAAGCCTCACCCCGAAGCGGCGTCGTCGCTGTCATCGTCATCGCTGTTGTAGTCGTCACGACTGTTGTCATCTGCTGATGTGACTGGTGCAGCGCTGAGGGCCTCCTCCAATACAATTGCCTGCTCTATGGCCTCCAGATGCTAAGCTGCATATCACCTCGAGGCCTCTGTAGCATCGAGGCGCGTGTGGAGCTCGACAAGCTCTGAAGCGGCAGTCAACCGGCTGGCTGCATCTGTGGCATGTAGACGGTCAGTCGTGCAACAAACCTGACGGTGGACCTCGATAGTGTGCGCATCGACACGAGCCAGAACCTCCTGTAGCCTCGTGGTCTCACCCCGTAGGAAAGAGTGGAGCTGCGCCTGCTCGTCGTACAAGTCGATGTCCTCTACGTCAGTCGTCGACTGAAGTGGCGTCGGGCCACGAGGTGCTGGTAGAGCGGGAGCGCAAGACAATGAGTCGTCACGTAAGTCTTCTGGAGCTGTAGGAACAACTACTGCAAAGACACCTGCTGCTCGTGACACACCTGTCGCTCGGCCGTCAGCTGCTGGCCGGACGTCGGCATGTGTATGTACAGTTGCATCCGCGGCGACGTCGTGGTCATCGAAGGTGCGGTCAGTGCTGTGGTGCTCCTCGTGACCCCTGGTGCGCAGCCCATCATCCACCTGCTGCTGGAGGTCCGCCTGTCCCAGACGTGCATCCTGTAGAGAGCACTTGGCTGCCTCGAGACGCCTGTGTACATCCTCCACACACTCCTCGACAGCCCGTCGTGCTGGAACATCCACGGTGTAAGAACGGCTGCTGGCCTCCCGGAGCTCGACCATGAGACTCTGCACGTGCGCCTCTGCTCGAGCCACCACTGCCTCCTGCTCGTCGAGTGCGGAGCGTAGGCCCTCATGTACAGGAACTGTAGCCACCACTGTAGCTGTGTCATCGGCTGGAACCGCCATGGTGCCAGCGACAACGGTCAGGACAGCGACGGGATGGAGGTCCGCAGCTCGCTCTGCATCCTCCATGTCGCACACGTGGAAGTCTGCTGTCACCGAGGGGCCATCTCGTGCTCGTGCCACGGCTACTGCAAATACGGCAGCGCACTGGGCCTCTACGTCTTCCTCTGACCCTGCGTCTGACCACTCCACAACGGACGACTGGTCCTCATAGAGAAAGTCTGCCTCGTCCTGGCAGTCCATCACCTCCTCGTGCTGCCCAACACTATCTGCCAGAACCACCTGGGCGTCTGCTGTGGACCGAGCATCAGTATCTGTATCACTTGCTCCTCCTACCGCTGCTCCTGGCACCATGGCAGCAGTCTCCGCACCAGCTAATGCGGGAGCGTGCACATCGTCAGGCGCAGCTCCGGCATCGGCCGTCGTCACGTCATCCGCCAAGGCATCAACGATCACCATCTCCATCCCTGACTCTGACTCAGCATCGGAACAATCCTCCTCTGACGAAGAGTCTCCGTCACGACAGGCGTCGCCCCCGGCCGAACACTGTGCTTACTGAGCCTGCTGTGTAGCGTCATCTGCCTCAACCATCCTGCGCTCCACATCAGTCGCCTCACCAATGCTGAGCTCCACCGTGGTCGTCAGCGGACAAACCATCCCCCCCACGACTGACACCTCGGCAGGAGCTGTGGGGACTTGGCAGACCAAGCCAAGGATAGGGGACGAGGGGGTCTCGTCACGTGTGACTCCTCCCACAGTCGCATCTGGTGTCGCCGCCTGTGCGCGCCGTGCAAGACGAGTAGCTCGCTGCCGCGCACGACAAGTGCAAGAACGAGCGGTGCGTCGAGGGGATGTGGGTCCGTCCATCGGTATGATGCCGAAAGCCTCCAAGACGGAGCGGAGGACGACGGATGTAGACGTGAGATCCGGTATGCTAGCATCGTCGGAGGAAGGGATGCAGGATCGGGAGGAAGATGAGGATGAAGTGGGAGGCGACACCTGTGACGGAGTGGCAGCTCGCTCGGAAGTCACGTGGTCAAGGAGCTGCTGCACCATGCGCTTGAGGTTCCGGACCTCCATGTGTAGGGTGGCCTTATCACCACGCAGAAGCGCTGTGGCATCACTCTTTGACGTATCCACTAAAGGAGGTGGAGAGGATCGTACCCAGGGGGGATGCCACCCAGGAGGGCGCTGTCGGCACTGGCGCCAGCCATGCTGCCTATCTCGACAGTAATAGCACGAAAATCCTGAGGACAAGTGGGACTCGTGCCACGGCTGCATGGACCAGTGTACCTATGGCGGCTGCCACGGCTGAGGCTCAGGCGCAGACCACGGCGATGGCAACACCCACGACCATGCTGCACAGCTCATGTCGAGAGCTGAGCATAGGTAATCTCACACACTCAACCCCGGTGGTACAAAACACCACGTAGAGGGATACGAGTGCAGCAACGTCTCTCAGACGGGATGCGATGTCGTCAGTCAAGGTGACAACCTCAGCCGTAGTGTGTTGCTACAATGTTGCACCCGTCGACGATGGCGCAACTGTCGCAACGTGCGACCTCAAGTCGCCTTCGGTGCCGCTGATGCTGCACCGGTTGCCGTCGTCAACAGACGGCTGTGGCCTCAAGCCACCTTCGCTGTTGCTGTTGCTGCTGCGACTCTCGCGGCGGCTGCTCGTACAGCGGTTCGCGTCGTCAGCCGACGGTATTGGTCTCAAGCCACACTAAAAAGTAAAATTATAAAAAAGATGAAACTCACCCCCCCTTTTTTTTGTTCACCGATGCTGGATGCGAGTGGGGTACCGCTTCCTGGGCCTTACTCAACTGCCCCAATCGAGGACCCCCTTGTCCTCCTCCCTTTTTTTGTTTTTATTTTTCCTTTTTTTGTTTTTGATGGTGCCACCTCCTCGGGTGCCCCCTTTGGGGTTTTCTGGGGTGCCCCACTCGAGGCCCCCCTCCCCCCCCTTCTCTTCTCCTTTTTTTTTCCGGTTTGGCTCGACCCTCGCGGCGAGCACACTGGAGGGGGAGGCTCGCTCCCCCCCTAGCGTGCAGCTGGCCGGGGGCCGCCCGTCGGCCTCCCCTATCCCTCTCAGCCGGCGGGGGGGTGGCGTCTGGCCGGCACGCGTCGGCTCAAGCGCCGGCGCTTGGCCGGCGCTGTCGCGCCCTCCGGGGGCACGATGGGCCCGACTGACCGGACCCCCCCCTCTCTTGGGCGGGGTCCCTCGCGTCGGGTCCCCCTCAGGCCCGACAGCAGCAGCTGCAGCAGCAACTGCTGCTGTGTTTGCTGTAGCAACTGCTGCTGCTGCTACTACTGCAACTGCTGCTTGCTGCTGCTGTTGCTGCGGCTGCTGCTGCGGCAGCTGCTGCGGCTGCTGCCTGTTGCTGCTGCTGCTGCGAATGCTGCTACAGTAGCTGCTGTAGCTGCTCGCTGTCGCCGCTGCTGCTATGGCTGCTGCTGCGCCTACTGCACGCCGTTGTTGTAGCTGCTGTTGCTGCTGCTGCTGTTGCAATGCTACTGCTGCTGCTGTTGATGCTGGCGCTACAGCTCGCGCAATGCTGCTGCCGCTGTCGCCGCACTGTTGCTGCTGCTCGCGGCTACTGCTGCCGCTGGTGCTGCTCGCTGCCGCTGCCGCTGCTCGCTGCTGCTGTCGCTACGAGCTGCTGCTGCTCGTAGCCACCGATTCGCGCTACGAGCTGTTGCTGCGAGCGAGCTGCTACTATGAGCTGCTTAACCCTTTTTTTTTCTTGTCAGAATGCCCAGCTTGAAACGACTGCTGCTGCCACCCGGTGCTGCTGCTGCTGCTTTGCTTGGCCGCTAGAGCTGGTGACTGCCACAGCTCACCGGGTGAGGTGGACGGGACTGCGTGGTGATGTCGCTGCTAAAAACGGCTGCAACGAGTCCCAGGATACGGCGGCGGCGGTGACTCTCACTACTGCTGCCGGTGCTGCGTCTCTGCGGCGCAGCTCAGCGAGAGAGGTCTCGTTGCTCTGATACCATGAGAAGTTTCCTAGAACCTTCCTAACCACTTGCCGCGACACTAGGCGTCAGCGCCAGGTGAGCGTGTGACAACAGTCACAAGTTAAAGACAAAACTGCAAGGGTCTGGGTTGGGACACGAACAGAGTGTCAAGAAACTCAAAACTGAATATAAATGTAGAGAGAGATAACAAATGTCAAGTCCACAGTATAAATACCTGCCGTGGCGCACGACAGGTGTCGCACGCGGCAGTGCAAGGTCTGTCCTAAAACCGGCCCAAAAACACTATTTTGGCCGTAACTTTGCGCAGACAAATCAGAACGCTACGCCGTCTGAACCTAGAGATGCAGAATCTCAAGCCGGATGCTACGACTGGTCACACACACAAGTCCGGCACCGATCGGTGGACAGGAAATACAAAACATGCAAATCAGGCTCAGGAGCCAGTCCACCGAGAAAACTCTAGCGTCTGCAGAAAAACCGCAAAGCACCCCGGCAAGCACCCAGTGCGTCGTGGCAGCTCTCTAGCAGCTGCTGGTGGATGGAGCCACCACTCGTCGGTGCTCCGGTTCCAGCTGCGTCCGCATCAAGGATAGACTGCAGAAAATCTGCAGGAGGTCCGAGACAGCATCCACGATGGTGGGGCAGTCGTCGGTCAGCTCCGAGTGGAGGTCCACCACCTGCCGATGCGTTGGTGCCTCAGGTGTCCGCATCCAGGATCATGTCGTCGTGCTCTCCTGTAGCGCTGCTCTCCTTGCCGCACTCGTGACAGGTGGAAGCCACACACCAACAACCCCCCCCCCCCCCCCCCCCCCCCCCCCTGAAGCCGCGACCTCCCGGCGCGCGTGCACATGTGGTCCACAGACGTAAGTAGTAGTTCTCGATGAGATGATCGACATTTAAAAGGTCGTGGTAGGGTTTGCTACTGTTATGCGCGGTGTTGTAGCCGTGCCACTTGACGAGATATTATGTGGTCTTGCCTCGTCGTCGATGGATGAGGATGTCCACAATGACGTACTCCGTGTCTTCATCTACTTGAATTGGAGGCCGAGGAGGGACATCTCTACCAGGGAAGTTCTCTCCGGGGTCTTGATGGTGCTTGAGTTTGCAAACATGGAGTACTGGATGAACTTGCATAGTGTCAAAGAGTTTGAGTCGAGCAACCACAGGGGTTTGCATGCGCTCAATCTCAAACAGTCCCAACCATCAGGGTTTGAGCTTCAAGCAGTCGGCTCCTTGGACTTTGATGTTTGATGAACTCAAGACGACTCGGTCGCCATGGGCGAATATGTCATCGCTGCGATGTTGGTCAACTGCTCCCTTCATCGCTACTTGTATTTTTGCGTGTGTTTGCCGTGTTTCCTCCCACATAGTGGTGAAGTCTCGGAGTTGAATGTCGACTGCACGAATGTTGTTGCAAATTTTTAGTCCGGCTGGTGTGGCGGGAAGTTTTCCATACACCACGTCAAATGGAGGTTTACCTGTTGTAGTGGAAACTGCCGAGTTTTATGCCATTTTGGCGGTTGGGAGTTTTTGCGCCCAATCCGTCCTGTATGGTTGGCATACTGCTTGGAGAATATGTTGAAGTGTCTGATTTGTCCACTTGGTTTGACAACGACGATCAGAGCGGACAAATCAGATGTTTGAACAGATTCTCAAAACATTTGTCCGCTCGGTTTCGCGGTCGGTTTGAGGGTGAAATGCTGGTGAAAGTTGAATTATGTTGCCGTAGCGACTCATCGGTTCACGCCAAAAATGGCTAGTGACCGTCTCTGTTTCTGGTGATGGTTCTCGGTACGCCGTGTAACCGTACGATGTTGTTTAGAAATAGCCGTGCTGTTCCCTTGGTGGTGACGGTGGTTGTTGTAAGGATTAAGTGCGAAATTTTGGGAAACCTGTCCACAACCACAAGGATTGCATCATATCCCTCGGGCGTGATTGGTAATCCAGTGATGAAGTCCATGGAGATGTCTGTCCATGGTTCCGTTGGAAGAGGGAGCGGTTGCAGAAGTCTGGGTGGCCACCTACGACGGGATTTTTGTCGCTGGCAGGTGTGGCAGGTCTTGCAGAAGTTGCCCACGTTGGATTGCATCTTGTCCCACCAATAGTTTTTTGCCAGCTTCTTCCGTGTCTTGTCCTCTTTGAGGTGTTCACCTGGTCCGGTGTCGTGGCACTCTTCGAGTACTATACGGTGAAGTTTGTCGTTCGGAGGAATGACCACTTGGCAAGTGAAGCGCCGTTGCCAGTAGGGTGCGTCAAACCAGAATTTTGCTTTACAATATATGCCGTGCTGGTCGTAGCTTTGTGCGAATAGTCGCTCGAGGTACGGGTCTTGCTTTAGTTGTAGCTTCGCCACGACAGCCATAAAATCTGGTCGGCGGCTGAGTGCGTTCGCCGGATTGTTTTTGCCTGGCTAGTACTCAGTTTTGTAGTCAAACCCGGTTTCAAGAAACTCCATCCATTGCGTTTGACGTCAGCTGAGATTCGGCTGCGTCTTCACATATCTTAACGCGTGGTGGTCGGTGCGCACGATGCATCGTCGACAGTCCAGATAGCATCGCCACGTCTCAAACATGTGCACGACCGCTAGCATCTCCTTCTCGTGTACTGCGTCGTTGAGTTCTGGTCCTTGTAGTTTTTGAGACATGAAGGCAACCGGTACTTTGCCGTTGCCATGGTCTTGCAAAAGAATTGCGCCAATGACTTGGTCCGATGCATCCGTGGGTATGACGTAGTTGATCGTTGGATCGGCACATTGTAGAGCTCGCGCTGAGGTTTGAGCGTTCCGCAAAACAGTGAACACTTCTTGTTTGCTGTCTCCCCTCTGCCACTTGTTTTCTTTTTTAGCGAGGTCAAAAAGAGGCGCAGACACTCGGGTGTAGTCTCGTACCAATTGCCGGTAGAAATCACAGAATCTGAGAAAAACTTTGATTTCTCAAACTTTGATCGGCATCGGCCAATCAACGACTGTTGCCACTTTTTCCAGATCCATAGTGATTCACCCGCCGTCAATGACGTGGCCTAAAAACTCAATCAACGACCACCAAAGTCACATTTGGAGAGTTTTCCGAAAAACTGCTCTCTTTGTAAAGCTCCAAGAACTTTTCGGAGATGTCCATTGTGCTCTTCCGGTGTGCGACTGTACACCAAAATGTTGTCGAGGTACTCCAAGACAAAACCGTCGAGGTACGAGCAGAAAATGTTGTTATTTGCCGCCATAAACGTCGCCGCGGCATTTGTTTGTCCAAACGGCATGACCATGAACTCAATGTGCCTTGAGCAAATTCGGAATGCCGTCTTCTGGATCTCGGGGTCTGCCACGCGTATCTAGTGATATCAGTTGCTTAAGTCGATTTTGTTGAAAGTTCGGGCCCCTGAAAGCTGGTCGAAAACTTTGTCAACTCGGGGAAGAGTGTAGTGGTTCTTGATGGTAGCGTTGTTCAACACCCAACAATCCACGCAAATCTGTATCTTGCCAGTTTTCTTTTTTTGAATATTAATGGTTTGGTGTATGCTAACGTGGATGGACGGATGAACCCCTGACCAAGCATCTCTTCATGATGCTTTTTCAGCTCAGTCAACTCGTGATTGCTCATCCGATAAGCCCCTTGAATGGTAGGCCAAATTTCCCGCTTCAGTTCGATGCGATGGTCAATGTCTCGTTCGGGAGGGAAAGTCATCAGGAGTTCGTTGATGAAGACATTCACAAACACCTAGACGAGGGGTGCAAACTCTTCGGGTACCATCGCAAACTTTGTTGATGCCAATGAGGTTCATGAGGCCGATGAGGAGTCAGCTGCTGCCACTTTCGATTCTTCCATTGGCTTGAGATGTATGAGCTACGTGCGAGCCCTCGTCAAATGAAGTGCTGGGCCACCTTGAGGGGTATCGGCTACACAAGTTGTCGCTTTGCGGCTTCCTCAGCTGCTTCAACCTTTGTTGCTTCTGGTATCCGCTTCTGTCTCGCACGCGGATGTAGTCATTTGTCGCCGTCGATTTCCACGTAGACGTCGCCGCTATTCCAGTCAACCTGCGGATTGTGCCGGTACAGGAAACATCCTCCGAGGATGATTTTTTTATCACTCATTGGACAATACCTCTAGACCGTTTCATCTGGTAGATCTCCCACACGTAGTCGTAGTGGTTCTCAAAGTCTCCGTATTTGTAGACTCGCATAGACGTTTTCCTCAAAATACCCCTGGTTTGGTTTGCAAACCCAGCTTGCGAACCATGTCGTTGCTTACAAAGCTGTGTGAAGCTCCTCCATCGAATAGTGCCAGAATCGTTTTGCGACTTCTGTATCTTTGAGGCTCAAAATTTAACAGCATTGGCGGTTGGTCGTCCTCGTATCACTCGTCGAATTTTGCAATCTTAGAAACCCTGTGCGAAGATGTAGGCCGTCCAGATGGGCAATTGTTCAGCGCGGATCACTCCTCACGGATAAGAGTTGCGCCTTTTACTCTTACCCTCTGTGGATTCCCAACTCGTTGTTCTACGACTTCTCCCCCTTTTGGCCCGCTACCTGCTCCGACAAGTGCGAGTGATGTGCTCAATGTTTCTGTAGTTGTAGCATGTTTGCGTATCTTTGTGATCAACTGCGTATACTTCCATTGTAGTTGAGGAGTCTGCCGAGTGGTTTTTTCCATTTCCATGATGATTCAAGTTAGGAGGTCGTCAGCGATAGGATTTCTCAATCCGAGTATTGTAGTCCGCGCTGTCAATCCTTCTTGTTGTTGTGATCATCCGCAACAAGTTATGGATGTCAAAGATAGCGATTGCTCACCGGATATCTCGCTTGAGGCCGTTGTTGTAGTGAAAATAGAGTTTTTTGGGGACAATGCTTGCTCCGGTGATGATCTCGCAAAATCTCCGCGTGTAATCCACCACGCTGGATTGCTAACATAGATGGTGGAGTTTTCACCGTGCGTGAGACTTCTCATTCAGTCGTCCAAAGTGTGCGTGCATCGCGTGCAAAAAACTCATTCCAGTCGGTTGGTGGCGTCAACGTGTCTTTCCAATGTGGGTTGATTTGGTCCAAGGGTAGAAAGCATACGATCAATGATGTAAGACGGGCACCATGGACCATTGATGAGGCTTTGCCGTTCTCCTGTTGCTGTTGGATGGCCTTTAGGTCGGACCACCAACTTAGCGCCGTGCCAGGCAAAAACGAGGCCGCGAGGCCAATTTTCTTTTGATCATCGTTGACCCCAGCAGCGGTGAAGTACACCTCCAAACTCGTCAGCCACATCCGAACCATTTGCCCTTTTGAGTTTTTAGGACCGAGCGCATATGGTACAGCCGGAAGAATTTTGGGTTCACGCAAGAGTTGGAGATATCTCTCGACGAGCATCACTTCACGTGCGCTTGCGTTGTGAAGAGCCTCCATCGCGATGTTGAGTTGTTGGAGTAGGTGGTTGTTGATTCCTTCGAGTGCAGAGATCCTGCTTGCTTGTTCCTAGTTGATCCGTCCTTGTTGTCCAGTGCCACGTGTTGTCCCTGCTCTTGTCGTCAAGGCTATCGATTGGGGCGGCTGGTTCATTGGTTTTGGGTCCGTGACCGGATTGGGCACCAAAGCCGTTGGGGTTATCCCAGCCTCCGCAAAGTGTGCCACGTCAACATTTTCTGTCACTTCAGGCTTTACGTGCATCAACACGTTCTGCTCCTCCATCGCCGGAGTCGTCGCCAAAAACCCGCTGCTGTCGGTTGCGGTCTCTTGCCTCACGTCCGTGTCGCAAAGTTTGCGATATCTTGACGTGCAAGATGCGCTGATGGCTTGTGCAAGGATGTCCTCCGGATGGGTAAAGAAGTCAAATGCTTCTGCGGCATTGTCGTGCTTTGATATCAAGTGCGTAGAATGGAGCGTAGAAAGTGAAGAGGTAGAAGTTGCGAGGCAAAACAAGATTTAGATTTTGGGACACTTGAGACCTGCATAATTAGCGATAAGTGTACTTCGATGACAAGTTTCAAAATGAGTGAACACATATATATATATATATATATATATATATATATATATATGTATATACATACATATATGTATATATGCATATATATATCTATATACATACAAGTGTCGAGTACAAGTGAAGCTTATTCGGGATCGTTGGGTTGTTTGTCGAGCGACGTGTACGNAGTGAACAGGTAGAAGTTGCGAGGCAAAACAAGATTTAGATTTTGGGACACTTGAGACCTGCATAATTAGCGATAAGTGTACTTCGATGACAAGTTTCAAAATGAGTGAACACATATATATATATATATATATATATGTATATACATACATATATGTATATATGCATATATATATCTATATACATACAAGTGTCGAGTACAAGTGAAGCTTATTCGGGATCGTTGGGTTGTTTGTCGAGCGACGTGTACGGAGTTGCGTCGTGAGTGGTCGGATTCAAGAATGTCCGTTGAGAAGTCGGGGATCTTTGAGAATCAAAGGTGAAGATGCGGATGCATCTTCATAAATCCACATTCGTCTCAGTGCGTCAAGAAGTTGACCGAAAGGTTGTGATACCTTTGTTCATAGGTTTGCGAGATTGGTCAAAGATGTTCAAAGGTTCAGGAATATCTGCTGAGGGCGGGGCAGTTGGCCAATTTTTCCTCGGTCATCGGAGTGAGTATCGCAGTTCTTGCGACACGATGGGCTGTTTGTGTAATAACAAAACTTCCCACTTGGAAAGATTCGGGGCTCGTGTACGTCTGGTGCGTGACAATTTTCAGGTGTAGAAAATTAATCATATACCCCTCTTGTTTGTCAAAATATAGCATGTTGATGTCGCATGGATGCAGTGTCGACATTGTTATGCCAAACGAAGTGTAGATGGTGAACAGGTAGAAGTTGCAATGCAAAACACGATTTAGAATTCGGGACTCTTGAGCAATTTATAACTTGCGGTAAGTGTAATGCGGTGAAAATTGTCCAAATAATCGAACATATACATACAAGTGTCGAGTTACGAATGAGACATAGTCGGGGTCGGGTCGATTATCGAGCAACGTGTGCGGAGTCACGTTGTGAGTGGTTGGATTCGAGAAGGTCCGCTGAGAAATTGGGGGTCTTTGAGAATCGACGATGAAGATGATATGTGCATCTTTATAAATCCATATTCTTCTTGGTGCGTTGAGAAGTCAACCAAAAGGTCATGATGCTTTTGTCGTAGATTAGCAAGAGTGGTTGAAGTTGTCAGAAGGTTCAGGAAGATTTGCTGGAGGCGGGGGCAGTTGGCCGCTTCGCCCTCAGCCATCAGAGTGAACATCGTGGTCTTATGACGCAATGGGCTAGTTGTGTAATCAGAGAAATGTCCACTCCGGAAGATAAGGGACTCGTGTACGTCTGGTACGTAACACCCCCCCCTCCCTCCCCTTTAGCCAAGACGTCTCGGCGCGCGTATAGATGTTTCCGGGTGACACCGGTAATTGTTGTCAATTACGTGATCGACGTCTTGGAGCTTGTTGTATGGTTCCCAGCGGTTGTGCGCAACATCATAGCCGTGCTATTTGACAGGTTATTCTATCATTTTACCTTGTCGTTGTGGCCAAGGAGGTCCTCGATGACGTACTCGGTTTCCTCGTTAACTTGAATGGGAGGAGGGGGAGGGATATCCCTGCCAGGGAAGTTCTCTCTCGGGTCTTGAGAGTGCTTGTGTCTACTGACATGGAGCACCGGATGAACTTGTATAGTGTCGGAGAGTTTGAGTCACGCAACCACGGAAGTTTGCATGTGCTCAATCTCAAACAGTCCTAGCCATTGGGGTTTGAGCTTCAAATAGACAACGTCATGGAGTTTGATGTTGGCCAAGCCGAGAAGGCCTTTGTCTCCAGCGGCAAAAACATCATCGCTAGGATGTCGGTTAACCTCTCATATTATCGTTTATTGTGTCTTCATGAGGATTAGCCGTATTTCCTCCCAGACTGCACAGAAGTCTCGACGTTGAATGTCGACTGCAAGAATATTGCTGCGACTTTGTTGTCCGGCTGGTGTGGCGAGAAGTTTGCCATGTACCACTTCAAATGGAGTTTTACCCATAGCGCTGGAAACTACCGAATTATATGCGATTTTGGCGGTCGGGAGTTTTTGTGTCCAATCCGTCCCATGAGGTTTGCACAGCGTTTGGAGAAGCTGTTCAAGTGTCTGATTGGGCCGCTTGGTTTGACTGTTGGTTTGAGAATGAAACACCGTTGAAACTTGAATTCTACTTCCATGGTGAGTCATCAGTTTGCACCAAAAATGGTTGTTGAATCGACCTTCTCTCTCACTTGTGATACGCCGTGGTACGCGATTTAGCCACACCATGTCCCTTAGAAACATCCGTGCTATTCCTTTGGTGGTGATGGTGGTTGTCGTTGAGATGAAATGGGACATTTTTTAAAACCTTTTGACGACCACAAGGATTGCGTCATATCCCTCGGGTGTGACAGGTAACCTGGTGACAAAGTGCATGGAGATGTAAGCCCATGGTTCCGTCGGAGTAGGGAGCAGTTGCAGAAGTCAGGGCGGCCGTGTGCGACAGGATTTTTGTCCGTGATGATATCTGTCGCAGGTTTTGTAGAAGTTGGTCACGTCTGATTCCATCTTGTACCAGTCGTAAACATCGCCAGCTTCTTCAGCGTCTTGTCCTCTTCGAGTTCCCCACCTGGTCCTCTATCCTGGCATTCTTCAAGCAGCATATGGCAAAGTTTGTCCTTTGGGGTAACGACCACCTGGCGAGTGAATCGCCGTCCCTAGTAGGGTGCATTGTACCAGATTTTCACTTTGTTGCATCCGCCATGCAGTTGGTAACCTTGTGTGAACAGCCGCTTAAGATACGGGTCCCGTTGCAGCTGTAGCGTTGCCACCTCAGGCATCAAAATGTAAGTGGCCGCTGAGTGCGTCCACCGGGATGATTTTTCCTGACAAGTACGTGATGTCGTAGTCGAACCTGTATTCAAGGAACTTTATCCATCGGGTTTGACGTCAACAGAGGTTTGGCTGCATCTTCAGATTTTTCAACGTATGGTGGTCAATGCGCACTATGCATTGGCGGAACTCCAGGTAACATCTCCATGTCTTGAATGCATGAACGACCGCCAGCATTTCCTTCTCGTGTACAGCGTAGTTGAATTCCGGTACTTGCAATTTTTGAGACATGTAGGCGACTGGTTGCTTGCCGTTGCCATGGTCTTGCAGGAGGACTGCATCGATGGCTCTGTCTGACGCGTCTGTAGCCATGACATAGTCATCTATTGGATCAGCTAATCATAGGAGTGGCACCAAGATCAGAGCATTCCGCAAAGTGATGAATGCTTCTTGTTCGATGTCTCCCGACGGTCACTCATTTTCTTTTTGAGTGAGGTTGGAGAGAGGCGTTGACACTCGGGCGTAATCCCGTATAAAATGCCAGAGGTAATTGTAGAAGTTGAGAAAAACTTCAACGTCTCAAACGTTGGTCGGCGTAAGCCAGTTAACGACTGCTGCCACTTCTTTTGGATCCATGGCGATCCGTTCATTGTTGATGACGTGACCCAAATACTCGATCAAAGAGGGACCAAAGTCACACTCCGAGAGTTCTTGAAGAAATTTCTCTCTTGGTGATAATTCGAGAACTTTTTGAAGATGTCCATCGTGCTTCTCTGGGGCGCAGCTGTACACCGGAATGTCGTCGGGGCACAGCACGACAAAATGATCGAGGTATGGATGGAAAATGATGTTCATCGCTGCCATAAGTGTTGCTGGGGCATTAGTAAGTCTGAACGGAATTATCGTAAACTCGAAGTGCTAGTAGCGGGTCTGGAACAACGTCTTCTTTATGTCGGCTTCTGCCACGCGTATCTGGTGATAACTATTGCGCAAGTTGATTTTGTTGAGTTTTGGAGCCCCTTGGAGTTGGTCAAAAAGCTCTTCAGCTCAGGGAAGAGGGTAGCGGTTCTTGATGGTAGCGTCGTTCAATGCCCAACAGTCCACGCACATCCGCATCTCACTAGTTTCCTTTTCGATGAATAGTGCTGGTGGGAAATATGGTGACGTGGATGGGCGGATGAACCCCTAACTGGACATCTCATCGAGTTGCTTTTTCAGTTCGGTCAGCTTGTGATCACTCATCCGACAGGCTCCTTGAATTGCAGGTCTGTTGCCCGGATTCAGTTCGATGCGATGGTCGATGTCTCGTTGAGGAGGTAGGGCTTTTGCATGTTTGTTGTGGAATACGTTTGCCTGGATGAGTGGTGTAAAGTCTTTGGGTACCACCGCAAAATTTGTTGATGCCAATGAGGCTGATGAGGCCGATGATGAGTCAGATGCTGCTACTTCCGGTTCTTCCATTGGCTCCATATATATGAGCTACGCACGAGCCAATCGTCGTATACAATATTTGTCCACGTTGAGCAGTATTGGCTGCATAGGTTGTCTCTTCTCGGCTATCGCGGCTTCCGCTGTTGCTTCCACCTCTTCTACTTTTGCTATCGGCTTTCGTCCTACACGCGGAAGTTGTCGTTTGGAACCATCAATTTTCACGTAGATGTTGCCGTTGTTCCAGTCGACCTGCGGATTTTGGTGATACAGGATATCATTGTCATCCGAGGATGGTTTTGTGATCACTCATTGGACAGGACCTCCAGACCGTTACCACTTGTAGATCTCCCACCTGTAGTTGTAGCGGTTCTTGGATTCTCTGTATTTGTAATGTTTCGTCAATGGTTTTCCCTTCAAACACCCATGGTTTGGTCTGTGAACCTTGTTTGCAAACCATGTCATTGCTTACAAAGCTGTGTGAATCTCTTCCATCTAATAGTGTCGGTACTACTATGCAAGTCTTGCATCCTTGAGGTTGAACTTTTTGCAGTATCATTGGTTGGTCGTCCTCGTTTCCCTCATCAAACTTTGCGATCTTAGAAACCCCCTACGATGATATACACCGTTCAGATGGGCAATCGTTAGGTGTAAATCTCTCCTCACTGACAAGAGTCGCGCCTTTCACTCTTGTCCTTTACCGTTTCCCGAATCATTTTTCTACAGCTTCCCCCCTTGTGGTCTGCTGCCTGCTTCGACAATTGCTAGCGACGTGCTTGACTTCTCTGCAGTTGTAGCAGGTTCGCATGTCTCTGGGCGACGATGCTCACTTCCATCGGAGTCGAGGAGTCCCCCGACTGGCTTTTTTCGTTCCCATCTCAACTGTCATTGTGAGGTCGCCAGCCATAGGATTCATGGATCCGAGCGTTCACGTCGGCATTGACGATACTTTCTGCTGTTGCGATCATCCGTGGCAAGTCGTTTTGGATGCCAAAACTGGCAATCACTTTCCAAATATCTTGCTTGAGCCCGTTGTTGTAATCAAAGCAGAGTTTGTAGGGGAGATATCTGCTGTGGTGATGATCTTGAAGAATCTCTACGTATACTCTGTCATGCTGGACTACTGATGGAGACGTTGGAACTTGAACCGTGCATCAGACCTTTTGTGCAGTTGTCCAAAACGTGTGCGTGCGAGAAATCGTTTGAGTTGGTTGGTGGCATCAGCGTGTCTTGCCAGTATGGCTTGATCTGCACCAAGGATAGAACTCTTGCGGTTGGCAATATGAGACAGGCGCAATTGGCTGTTGATGATGCCTTGCCGGTCTCTTGCTGCCGTTGGATGGTCTTTAGGTCATAGCACCAAGTTAGCCCTGTGCTACGCAGAAGTGCGGCAACGAGGTCAATTTTCTTTTGATTTTTGTTAACCCCAGAAGCGGTGAAGTACACCTCCAAATCTGTCAATCACATCCAAACCGTCGGTCCTTTTGGATTTGCAAGATCAAACGGTTCTGGTGGATCTGGATGAATGTTGGGTTTTCTCGAGAGTTGAGAATTTATGTTGATGAGCAACGCCTCTTTTGCACTTTCATTGCAAAGAGCATCCATCGCAACATTGAGCTGTTGGAGCGGATGGCTGTTCATCCCCTTGAGCGCAGAGATTCGGCTTGCCAATTCCTTGTTAACCTGCGCCTGTCGCCCAGTGCTAGCTGTCGTCTATGCTGTCGTCTTTCAGGCTATCGATAGGGTGGCTGGTTTACCGTGATTGGGTCCGCGGCCGGATTGGTTGTCGAAGCCGTTGGGATTGATCCAGATATTGCATAGCATTCCATACCAGAATATTCTGTCACTTCAGGGTTCGTGTGCATAGGCACGTTTTGCTCCTCCATTTCCGAAGTCATTGCCAAAGACCAGCTGCTGGTCATTTGTTGCGCTCACTTGGTTTGCCTCACGACGTAGTAGCGAAGTCTTCAAAGTCTTGACGTGCGACATGGACACATGGCTTGTGTGAGGTAGTCATCCGGATGAGTGAAGTAGTCGGATGCCTCTCTAGTACCGTTGCGTTGTGATATCAAGTGCCATGCCGAACGGAGCGTAGATGGTGAACAGGTAGAAGTTGTGATGAAGAACACAATTTAGACTTTGGAACACTTGAGCAGTTAATAATTTGCGGTAAGTGTACTGTGATGAGAAGTATTGAAATGATTAAACATATACATACAAGTGTCGAGCTACGAATGAGACATAGTCGGGATCGTTGGGTTGATTTTCAACCGACGCGTGTAGAGTCGCGTCGTGAGTGGTCGGATTCAAGGTCCACCGGGAAATTGGGGGTCTTCGAGAATAAATGGTGAAGATATGAGATGCATCTTTATGAATTCATGTTTTTCTTGGTACATCAAGAAGTCAAACAAAAGGCCGTGATACTTCTGTTGTAGATTCGGGAGAGTGGTCAAAGTTGTCAGTAGGTTGAGGAAGATTCGTTGGAGGCGGGGGGAGTTTGCCGGTTTGCTCTCGACCGTCGGAGTGAAAATCACGGTCACGCGACACGATGGGCTGTTTATGTAATTGCAAAAACGCCCACTTGGAAAGGTTAGGGACTCGTGTACGTCTGGTTCGTAACATACCTGCTTACCTCACATTTCTTGACCTAATTATCACAAAATCCTTAATGCAAGGGTTTGTGATTTCTTGCAAGTGATTTGTATGGAGTTTTCTTGGGGGGTCTAGGACTGTCATGCCGAAGGGAGCATAGATGGTGAACAGGTAGAAGTTGTGAGGTAGAACACAAGTAAGAATTTGGGACATTTGATCAATTTATGATTAGCGGTAAGTTTGCTTCGATGACAAGTGTCGAAATGATCAAACATGTACATATGTATGCAAGAACCGAGTTACGAATGAGGCATAGTCAAAGTTGTTGGGTCGATAGTCCAACAACGCATGTGGAGTCGCAATGTGATTGGTCATATTCAAGAAGGTCCGTTGAGAAGTTTGAGGTCTTTGAGAATGGACGGTGAAGATGCACGATGCATCTTTATAAATCTGGATTTGTCTTGGTGCGTTGAGAAGTCGACTGAAAGGTCGCAATACTTCTGTTGCTAATTTGCGGGAGTGGTCGAAGTTGTGAGAAGGGCCAAGAAGGTTCACTAGAAGTGAGGGCAGTTGGCCAGTTTGCCCTCAACCGTCGGAGTGAATACATAGGTGTCGCGACGCTGTGGGATGATTGTGTAATATGACAAATGCCCACTCGGGAAGGTTAGGGACTTGTGTACGTCTTCTACATTACACTTCCACTCCCATTTTACCCGCGATGTCTCAGCATGTGCACTGTTGTGGCCCGGTGACGGCGGTTGTAGCCGTCGATGAGATGATCGACGTCTTGGAGCTTGTTGTAGGCTTCCCAACTGTTGTACGTGGCATTGTAGCCATGCCACTTGACAGTATATTTTATTGTTTTGCCATTTAGTCAATGGCCAAGGATGTCCTGGATGACATATTCTGTGTCCTGTTCCACTTGAACGGGAGGAGGGGGGAGTGACTTCCCTGCCGGGGAAGCTCTCTCTGGGGTCTCCGTAGTGCTTGAGTCTAATGATATGGAACACTGGATGAACTTGCATAGTGTTGGGGAGTTTAAGGAGTGCAACTACCGGGGTTTGCATGCGCTTGGTCTCAAACGGTCCCAAGCATAGGGGTTTGAGCTTTGAACAAGCGGCTGCTGTAGTTTGATGTTGGCTGTACGGAGGAGGAATCTATCTCTGGTGGCGAAAGCATTGTTGCTGCGATGCCGGTCAGCTTCTCACTTCATCGCTGCGTGTGTCTTTGCAAGATTCTATCGTGTTACTTTCAAGATGGTGGTGAAGTCACGACCTTTGACATCTACCGCGAGAATGTTGCTTCGATTGTGTAGTCCGGCTGGTCTGGCGGGATTTTTGCCATATGCCATATGCCATACACCAAATGGAGTTTTACCTATTGAAGTGGAAGTTTCTCAATAACATGTGATTTTTGCGGTTGGGAGTTTTTGTGCCCAATGCGTCCCGTGAGTTTTGCAATGTTTGGAGAAGCCGTGTGAGCGTCTCGTTGGT
Source organism: Penium margaritaceum (assembly GCA_023375785.1). NCBI lineage: Eukaryota > Viridiplantae > Streptophyta > Zygnematophyceae > Desmidiales > Peniaceae > Penium > Penium margaritaceum. The sequence goes on along the minus strand of SZWC01002301.1, from coordinate 5,032 downwards.
CCGCGTGGTTTGGCCGTCGGTTTGAGGATGGAACGGCGTTGAAAGTTGGATTCGGCTGCCGGAGCAAATCACCAGTTCGTGCCAAAAATGGCTGGTGAAGCAACCGTCTCTGTCGCTCATGATGGTTCTTGACACGCCTTGTAGCCGCAAATTGTTTGAAAACAACAGTTCTGTCCCGTCAGCCGTGACGGTGGTAGTCGTCGGGATGAAATGGGACATTTTGGAAAATCTGTCGACAACCACGAGGATTTCGTCATATCCCTTGGGTGTGATAGGTAGTCCCGTGACGACGTCCATGGAGATGCCAGTTCACGGTTCCGTCACAACAGGGAGCGGCTGCAGGAGTCTGGGTTGCCGTGTGGGATGGGATTTCTTTCATTGACATGTGTTGCAGGGTTTGCAGAAGTTGGCCACGTCGGATTGCATTTTTTCTCACCACTAGCTTTTTTCCAGCTTCTTCAGCGTCTTTCCTCTCCAAAGTGTCCACCTGGACTGGTGTCGTGGCATTCTTTGCGCATCATTTGGCAAAAACGTTGTTTGGAGGAACGGCCACCTGGCGAGTAAATCTCTGTTGCCAATAGGGTGCGTCATACCAGAAGTTTACCTTGTTGTATCCGCCATGATGGCCGTCGCCTTGTGTGAACAGCAGCTCCAGATACGGATCTTGCTGTAGCTCTACTGTTGTTGCCTCAACCATTAAATCTGGTCCGCGGCTGAGTGTGTCGGCTGCGTTGATTTTGCCTGGCCGGAACTCGATATCGTAGTCAACCCCTCCATCCATCGGGTTTGACATCAAATGAGGTTTGGCTGCATCTTCAAAAATTTTAGAGTATGATGGTCAAAGCGTACGATGATTCAGTAGAACTCCAGGGAAAACTGCCATGTCTTGAATTCATGTACAACCGCCAACATCTCCTTCTCGTGTGTGGCGTAGTTGAGTTTTGGTCCTCGCATTTTTCAAGACATGTATGCAACCGGTTTTTCATTGTTGCCATGGTCTTGTAAGTGGACTGCGCTGATGACCCGATCTGAGGCGTCCATAGCCATGACGTAGTCGAAAGTTGGATTGGCTACTCGTAGGGCTGGTGCTGAGGTCAAAGCATTCCACAAAGCGGTGATCGCTTCTTGTTTGCTGTCTCCCCACCGCCACTCATTTTCTTTTTGAGTGAGATCAGAGAGAGGCACTGTCACTCAGGCGTAATCCCGTACAAATTGCTGGTTGTAATTGCAGATGCCGAGGAAGACTTGAACGTCTTGAATGTTGGTCGGCATTGGCCAATCAGCGACTGTTGCAATTTTTTTTGGATCCATGGTGATCCATCCACCGTTGATGACGTGACTCAAAAACTTATTCAAATGGCGACCAAAGTCACAGTCCGAGAGTTTTCCAAAAAGATTATCTCTTTTTAAAACTTTGAGAAAATTTTGAAGATGTCCATTGTGCTCCTACAGGATGCAGTTGTACACCAGGATGTCGTCGAGGTATACCAGGATAAAACCGTCAAGGTACGGTTGGAAAATGTTATTCATTGCAACCATGAACTTTGCTGGAGCATTTGTGAGTCCGAATAGAATGACCATAAACTCGAAGTACCCATAGCGAGCTCGGAAAGCTGTCTTCTCTATATTGGCGTCTGCTACGTGAATCTGGTGGGAATCACTACGCAAGTCAATTCTGGATAAAATTTGAGCCTCTCGAAGTTGGTCTAAAAGTTTGTCAGGTTGGGGAAGAGGATAGTGGTTCTTGATGGTAGTGTTGTTCAATGCCGGAAATTCAACACACATCCACAATTCACCAATTCTCTTTTTCACAAACAATACTGATGCGGCGCACAGTGACGTGGAAGGGTGGATGAACCCGTGACAGAGCATCTCGTTGAGTTGCTTTTTCAGCTCAGTCAGCTTATGATCACTCCTCTGATAGGCCCCTTGAACTATAGGTTGGCTGCCCAGCTTCACTTTGATGGGATGGTCGATGTCCTCTTAAAGAGGTAAGGCTCTTAGGAGTTTCTCAGGAGTTTGTCGGGAAAGATGTTTACAAACTCCTGGATGAGCGGTGCAAACTCTTTGGGTACCATCGGGAACTTTGTGAGAATGTTGCTCTGGCTGTGTAGTCCCGCTGGTGTGGAAGTCTGCCAAACACCATTTGAAATAGAGTTTTACTTGTTGTGGTGGAGATCGTCGAATTATACACAATCTCGGCGGTCTGGAGTTTTTTTTTGCCCAAATGGTACCATGAGGTTCACATAATCTTCAAAGAATTTGTTCAAGCGTTTGATTGGTCCGCTCGGTTCGGTTGTCAGTTTGAGGATTTAATATTGTTGAAAGATGGATATGACTACCATTGTGATTAATCTGCTTATGCTAGAAAAGGAAAATGAATTGACCATCCCTGTCAATTGTGATGGTAATCTGCATGCCGTGACATTGTTTTGAAACAGCCACGCTGTTCCTTCAACGGTGACGGTGGTCGTAGTCAAAATAGAATGAGACATATTGGAAAACCTGTCGACGACCACAAGGATTACGTCATATCCCTCGAGTGTGACTGGTAATCCTGTGACAAAGTCCATGGAGATGTCATTCCATGTTCTGTCAAAATGGGGACCTGTTGTAGGAGTCCGGGTGGCCGTGTGTGACAGAATTTTTCATCGCTGACACGTGTCACAATATTTGTAGAAGTTGGCCACGTCGGATTGCATCCAATCCCACTAGAAGTTTTTTTCTAGCTTCTTTAGTGTCTTGTCTTCTCTGAAACGTTCACCTGGACCGGTGTCGTGGCATTCCTTGAGCAGCATGCGGTGGAGTTCCTTGCTGGGGGGAACAACCACATGGCAGGTGAATCGTCACCTCCAATTGTGTGCATCGTACCAGAGTTCAACCTTGTTGCATCCGCAGTGTTGTTTGTATCCTTGTGTGAACACCTGCTCAAGGTACGGATCTCAAGGCAGCTGTAGCGTTGCTGCCTCAGCCATGAGATCTGGTCAGTGGCTGAGTACGTCTGATGGGTTGATTTTGCCTGGCCGGTACTCAATATTGTAGTCGAACATAGATTGAAGGAATTCCATGCATTGGGTTTGGTTTCGATTGAGGTTCGGCTGTGTCTTCAAATATTTCAGCGCATGGTGGTCGGTGCGTGCAAGGCATCAACGGCACTCCAGATAACACCGTCATGTCTTAAATGCATGTAAGAACGCCAACATTTCTTTCTCGTGTATGGCTTAGTTGAGTTCCAGTCCTCACAGTTTTCTCAACATGTATGCAACGGGCTGCTCTCCGTTGCCATGTTCTTGTAGGAGGACCATGCCAATGGCTTGATTTGAAGCATCTTTAGCCATGACATAGTCGACCATTGAATCAGCTAACCGTAGGGCTTGTGCCGAGGTCAGAGCGTTCCACAGAGTAGTGAATGCTTCTTTTTTGTTGTCTCCCCACTGCCACTCATTTTCTTTTTGAGTGAGATCGGAGAAAGGCGCTGGCATTTGGGCATAATCCCATACAAAATGCCAGTAGTAAGCGCAGAAGCCAAGGGAAACTTGAACGTCTCAAACATTGGTCGGCGTCGGTGAATCAGTGACTACTTCCACTTATTTCGGATCCATGGTGATCTGTTCGCAGTTGATAATGTGACCCAAACAATTGATCAAACAGCGACCAAAGTTGCACTTCAAGAGTTTTCCAAAAAAAACATCTCTTCGTAAGATTTTGAGAACTTTTTTTTGTAGATGTCCATCGTGGTGCTCCGGCGTGCGGCAATACACCAGAATGTTGTAGAGGTGTACCACAGCAAAATCTCCAAGGTATGGGCCAAAGATGCTGTTCATTGCTGCCATGAATGTTGCTGGGGTGTTCGTAAGTACAAACAGCACTACTGTGAACTCAAAATGCTCTTAGCGAGTTTGGAATGCCGTTTTGTCGATGTCGGCATCTGCCACGCAAATATGGTCATAACTGCTGTGTAGGTCCATTTTGGTCAAAATTCGAGCCCCTTGCAGTTGGTGAAAAAAATCATCGGCTCAGGGGAGGGGATAGTGGTTCTTGATGCAAGGGTTGTTCAACGCCTGGTTGTCCACGCACGTCCACATTTTGCCAGTTTTATTTTTCACAAACATTAATGGTGCGGCGTATGGTGATGTGGATGGGAAGATGAACCCTTGATTGAGCAGCTCATCAAGTTGCTTTAACAATTCGGTCTGTTTGTGATTGCTCATCCGATAGGCCACTCAAACTGTGGGTCGGCTGCCTGGCTTCAGCTCGATGCAGTGGTCAATGTCCTGTTGAGGTCGTAGGGTTTTTGGGAGTTCGTTGGGCAAGACGTTTGCAAACCTCTAGATGAGTGGTGCAAAATCTTTGGGTACCATCGCGAACTTTGTCCATGCTGATGAGGATGATGAGGCCTATGAGGGTGATGAGTCAGCTGCTGAAACTTCTGCTTCCTCCATTGGCTCGAGACCTATAAGCAACGCACGGGCTCCTCGCTTTCTGCACTTCTCGGCCATGTTGAGTGGTATCCTCTGCACAGATTGTTGCTTCTTGGCTACTGCGGCTTCCTTTGCTGCTTCCTTCGCCACTGCTTCCGCTATCATCTTCTGTCCCATGCGTGGAAGTTATTGCTTGGAGCCGTCGGTTTCCATGATGACGTCGCCGCTGTCCAGTCGACCTGCGGATTGTGTTAGTATAGGAAATCTCGTCTGAGTATGATCTTGTGGATGCTCATTTGTCATGACCTCCAGACCATTAGATCATATAGATCTACCTTTTAAAGTTTTAGTGGTTCTCAGATTCTCCGTATTTGTAACCTCAACGAGACGGATTTTTCCTTTGAACACCCTTGGTTTGGGGTGCAAACTCAGTTTGCAAACCATATGGTTGCTCAAGTCCTGGTATCATTCTACGACTCTTGACGATTGGTCGTCCTCTCACCCCTCCTCAAACTTTGCGATATCAGAAACCTTTGGGGCGTTGTAAGCCACTCGGATGGGTGAAAGTTTGTATACGTACATGTATATGTAAATGTATATGTATATGTATA